>JRUC01000026.1:0-64502 GCA_000806385.1 Leptographium procerum
ACCCTGGCTCCCCCGCCCTGCCGACCGTCCGCCCTGCCCTCGCTGCCAAGGTGGACCCCTTTGCTGCTGCGGCCGCTGCTACCGCTGCTGCACGTGACCCACAACAGGCACAGCGCCTTCAGCAGCAACAACAGCAGCAGCAGCAGCAGCCGCAGCAGCCGCAGCAGGCTGCCCGCGCGGCAAAGCCCAAGATGGCCATTTTCTCAGACACCGCCGCTGCCGAGCCGGCACAAGCACCTGCCCTGCCGGCTCAGGGCGCCGCTGCCACATCAAAGGGCTGGCAGAGCATCGGGTCGCTAGCCCAGCGGAAAAAAGAAAATGTCGTGGCCGCCAAGCCATGGGCCGGCGAGAAGCTGAATGCCGGCGGAAAGAAGGCCACCACGAAGATGCCGGTTTTCAAGGACGCGGTAAGTTGACCAATCCGCTCTCCCTTGCCCAAGAAAATAGCGTCATGTTGATCCATATAGGACTAATTTGTGCGCGTGGGACTGTTTCTTTTCTGTCATTCTGGCGCACTGTATCTCTAGTCTCTAGCAAAATCACACATTACCATCCATCCGTCGCAATACCAGATCACGGTGAATCCCCAGAGCGGGAAGAAGGAGCGCGTCTTTGTTGACCTCCGCGCGGTGTACCCGACACCAGAAGTGCCTGGAACGGAGCTCAGCTTCGAGGAGATCTGGGCGGCGAACCGCGGCCTATTGCACCGGTCGTGGGATGTTGTTGACGAAAATCGTCGAGACCCCTTCTCCTCACCCTCACCCCGGGTAGATCTCCTTGCCGACGTCATGTCCACGAAGCTCGTTATTCATCGCGATACTGTGATGCTTGACGAGAATGGTGCCATGGTCAAGAACCACGACCGTGAAAACCGCCCGAGGAAGAAGAAGGTGACGGAGATCAACGAGACCCAGATCAGTAAGACTCATTTGTCCAGCTTCCCGCTCAGCTTCCCGCTCTCTCTTTTTTCTTTTCTTTTCTTTTTTCACAGAATAGCTTACCACTCACCATTCTGTCTTCGCGCCGGTAGTCAAGGCGAATCTGGACTCGCCGTCAGGTCGCAAAACCAAGATAAAAAAGCGTGGCTCTATTTCTGAGCCCACCATGACGATGCACACTAGGGCAGCCACTGACGATATATATGATATTTTCAACCAGCCACTCCGACCGGCGGTAAACCTGGAAGAAGAAGACGCACATGAATCATCTTCAGACGAAGACTATGAGTCTGATGGCGACTACACGAGCGGTGCCGAGAGCACAGGCACGACTCGGCAGGTCTCCACAAGCGAGGCTGGCGACGATGAAGCGGCAGATGAGGGGGACGATGTGGCTAACAGTGTCGAGGGAGAAGAGGAGGCATCCGATGCAAAGAGCGTCAGCGAGTGGTCTGATTTCACAGCTCGGAAGGATATTCCGAATCTCCTCCAAGAGGATGGGGTTGGGGATGAAAATGGGGATCTGGGCCCAGATCCTGCTGCAGATGCAGATGCAGATGCAGATGCACAGACTGATTCAGATCCAGCCGACCATACTCGTCTTTCCACTTCTAACAATGATGATGGCGATGACGACGATGGCGAGGCCGATGAGTCGCTGAGTCCATTGCCGGTGCGCAGCTTATCGCAGCGCGCCAGCAGCGGCGATGCACCTTCGCTCCCTTCGTCCCCGCTGCTGTCTCCGGTGAAGGACACCGGGCTCTCCGCACCCAAGACGAGGACGGTCTTCATCCCCATCCCGCCAGAAGACTACGTCGCCCCCACACGGCCATATAGGGATCCAGCCGAGGTGGCCAATAATCGTCTGCCTTTCATGACTCCCATCACAGAACGCACCGAGTCGTCGTTGGCGTTTGACTCTGATGACAATAAGAGAGCATTCCTCGCTAAGACGCCGAGTAAGGCCGTCGGTATGGCCACAATGCTTCCGATCACGGACGAGGATGACGAGGATGAGGAAGAAGAAGAGGAGCAGGAGGAGGAGCAGGAAGAGGAGGAGCGTGGGGAAAGCATGGGCACGGTTTCGGAAGCCATGAGCAGTCCATTGATCGAAATTGCCGACGACGACGACAATAGCCTTTCACAAGTACCGCCGGCGAAATTACCAGCGCCACTTTTTCAGCGGCCAGCGGCAGCAGCAGGCAGCACTGGAACGGCTCGCGCAGCTTCAGGCAAGGGTCCTATTATCAAAGACTTGCAGTGTAATCCGATCGATGAAAGCGTCCGGTCGGAGATTTTGGCCCAGATGCACCCGCCTCTCAGCTCATATATAGGCTTCTATGACCACAGAGACGAGAAATATGACAAGGGTGGTGACATCCGCCGCTATGCCAAAGCCGTGGGCAAATCCAAAGCCGGCAACAGTGGCAGCTGTGGCGGCCACAGCAGCGGCAGCTCTGACCGTACCAGTGGTGCTGGCTTGCCAGTGATGATCACATTTCCAGACTGCCCATCGGAGTACACCATGCGGCGGGAGCTGGGCGCAGGTGCGTTCGCGCCGGTGTATCTCGTCGAGAACATGCATCCAGACGTCGAAGAAGCCAGCGCAAGAGGAGAAGAAAAAGGAGAAGAAGGCAACGACAATGGTGACGGCCAAGCTGTTGTGGCATCTCAGATGGGGCGTGGCGCCTTTGCGAGCTCCCATACGCGGCGCCACGCGCTCGAGGCGCTCAAGATGGAGACGCCGCCGACAGTGTGGGAGTTCCACATGATGCGGCTGGCACATACGCGGCTGGGGCCACAGCACCGGGCCACGGCGTCGATCGCACCCGGGCTCGAATGCCACCTTTACCGCGACGAGACGTTCCTCTTTCTTCCGTACTACCCCCACGGCACTCTGCTTGACGTGGTGAACCTGTTCCGGGCAGAACCGGCAGGCGTCATGGACGAAGTGCTGGCCATGTTCTTTACCATTGAGCTGTTCCGAACGGTCGAGGCGTTGCACAGCAACAGCCTCCTGCACGGTGACATCAAGGCCGACAATTGCCTTCTCAGGCTGGACGACTTTGAGCAGCAGCAGCAGCAGCAGCAGCACTCTCCACTCTCTAGCCAGTGGCGCGCAGACGGAGCAGAGGGCTGGGCGTCGCGCGGCCTGACGCTGATCGACTTTGGCCGGGCCATTGACATGCGGGCGTTCCAAGCAAACGTCCGCTTCGTGGCGGACTGGAAGACGACAGCGCAGGACTGTGCAGAGATGCGCGAGGGCCGGCCGTGGACGTGGCAAATTGACTATCACGGCCTGGCAGGCACGCTGCACACGCTGCTGTTCGGCAAGTACATGGAGACGGTGCGGTGCGACCAGGGTATGCCGGGAATAGCGGGCGGCCTGGGCGTCTCAATGAGGCGCTACCGCATCCGTGAGTCGCTCAAGCGGTACTGGCAGACGGACATCTGGTCGGAGGCGTTTGATCTGCTGCTAAACCCAGCCGGTCACGTGGCGGTTGAGGACAGCGCGAAGCTGCCGGCGCTGCGGTCGATGCGACGAGTGCGCGAGCGCATGGAGACGTGGCTGTCGGCGAACTGCGAGCGCGGTGTTGGGCTGAAAAGCCTGATGGTCAAGGTGGAGGGCTGGGCGCGAGGGAAGAAGTGAGGAGGGGAGAAATGAAGGAGGAAGATGAAGCAAGAGGAGAGTTGAGAGAAAGACAGAAGAGATGAGGGAAATGGGGATATAAGAGAAATGGGACGAGGGATCGACCGAGGGAAAGAACGACATGAGATAGAGGAAGGAGCAGAAATGAGAGACGGGCGAGAGAGGGAAAGAGCGAGAGAGTAATGTCCGGCTCATGAGATACGAGTTGTTCTGTTTGCGTTTCTGTTTCTGGTATACGTACTGGAAATCATACACCCAATTTGCTTACATGACTGTTCTAGGAAAAAGAAAAAGAAAGAAAAGAGATTAGAAGAGACCAAAGAACAGAAAAGATGATGGTGCGCAGTTCGCTTTTCCCAAGTCGATGTGTTCTCCTTCACATGATCTATTACATCCCGCTATGTTATGTTTCTGCATCCACTGCATCTATCCCCCATTTCCCCGGATGGTATCATTACTTCTTCTTACCCTTGGCCGACTTCTTGTCGACCTGGTCTTGCAGGCGCTTGCGCTCGGCGGCGCCCTGGGCCTGCAGCTCCTCCTCCTTGGCGCGGAACTCGTCGGTGTCGGGGTCCATGCCGATGAGGCTCTCGAGCAGCTTGATCTCGTCGGCCCAGACCTGGCGATCCTCGACAGTCTTTCCGTCCTTGCTGGGGCGGTCGATTGGGGTCTCGAGCACGATGGGCAGGTCCGCAAAGGCGTCGTGGTTGACGAGGGCGTGGAAGGCGCGCAGGCCGAGGAAGCCGGTGCCGATGTTGGCGTGCAGGTCGCGGCGGCTGTCGAGCGGGGCCTTGCTGTCGTTGAGGTGGACGGCGCGCAGGTACGGCAGGCCGACGATGCGGTCGAACTCGGCGACGACGGCGGCAAACGACGCGGCCGTGCGCAGGTCGTAGCCGGCCGCGAAGGCGTGGCACGTGTCGATGCACACGCCCACACGCTGCTTGTCGTCGACCTGGTCGATGATCGCCCGCAGGTCCTCGAACCGGTTGCCCACCGTGGTGCCGCCGCCGGCCATGTTCTCGATCACCGTCACCACTGCCGACGGCGCCGTGTCCCGGTGCGCCCGGTTCAGCGCTGCCGCAATCCGGCTCAGCGCCTCCTCCCGCGTGCCCGTGCCTGCAACGGCCGCGCCCGGGTGGAAGTTGTACAGCCGAATGCCCAGCGCGGCGCAGCGCCGCAGGTCGTCCACAAAGTTGTCGTACGCCTGCTTCGCTTTGGCCGGGTCCGCCTGCGCCAGGTTGACCAGGTACGAGCCGTGCGGCAGGCAGTGGCGTGCCGCGTCGTAGCCCAGCGCCGTGCACTGCGCCCGGAACCCGTCGCGCGCCTCGTCCGCCAGCGCCGGGTTCGTCCACGTCCGCTGCGACTTGAGGAACAGCGCAAAGGCGTTGCCGCCAATGTGCTGCGCGTTACCCACAGCGTTGTGCACGCCGCCGGCGCTGCTCACGTGGGCTCCAATATACATGGCCTTCTTCAGCGTCTTCACGTCCGTGCGGGCAGCCAGTGGTACATCCCCGGCTTTTTCTGCTTTTGCCGGTTTTGCTGCTCTTGTTGTTGTGGTCTTGGCTTTCTTTGCCGGCTTCTCTGCCTCTTTTGCCGCTACCTTTGCCACTGCCTTTGTCTCTACCTTTGTCTCTGCCTTTGTCTCTGCCTTTGCGGGAGGCTTATTGTGCTCATCAGCTTCCGACCCGCTCTGGCTTTCGAACTCGTCGTCGTCATCGTCGCTTTGTGCCTTCCGCTTCTTCAATGCTGCTGCCGTCGTTCCTTTCGGACGTCCCCGCACAGCCTTTGTTTTCACAGCCACAGCCACAGCCACAGCCTCCTCTTCCTTAATCACCGTAGCCGCAGATGCCGCTGCTGCTGCTTTGGCTGCTGTTCTCCCGCTGGCCTGTCTCCTTGTGGAAGTAGACGCGGCGACGATACCGGTCGAGACGGCCTTCGCACGTCGGGGCGACTGGCGAAGAGACATGGTCAAAGGCGACCGCAGGACTGAAAGCAGCCTGGTAGCAAGCAGATCCAGATTTTATGTATCGGCCTAACCCGTGGCACGGATAATATATATATATATATATATATAGAGGTAGCAGTTGTTTTGTTTTCGGGGCTTGAGAACGCCTGGTGTGTAGAGGTGATAAAGTGCTAAGGAATCGACATTATTTCAGCCCTGCGAATCCCAACTCGTCACGCGCTTCGTTCGCGCCGGCCATTCACGCGGAGTCATGTGATCGTGCCATTTAAAGTAGGCCATATGACTAATGGGCAATTTTCTTTTTCCCCATCCTCATCTACATGGTAAAATAAAAAAAAATTTAAGAAAAGGCATTAAGGCACAGCCCATTTCTCTGCGCAGCAATTCTTGCCCCACTCCAATTCATTTGCGCAGATGTCATGCTCTGGCGCATCCTCCGTTCCATGATGACCGCTGAGGCCGTGAAGAAGGTTCCCATTCCCCCTCGCGGGGTTGACTACCGGGGCAAAATCGTGCTGGCGCCTATGGTACGTTCAGGCGAGCTGCCATCGAGGTTGCTGGCTCTGCAGTATGGCGCAGATCTCGTCTGGGGTAAGTTTTCTGTTCTCCTGTTCCATGCGGAGGAGATCTGCGATCTGCCGTCCTCGCAGTCTCCGTTTCGTTATGCTCTAGCTAACATGATGCTTTCTGGCCAGGCCCCGAGACGATCGACAAGTCCATGATCGGCACAACTCGCCGCTTCAACGAGCGCACCAAGACGATTGAGTGGTCGCGCATGCCGTCGAGCTTTACGCCGCACACGACGCCCAAGGAGTCGGTCCTATATCGGATCCACCCCGAGAAGGAGGGCTCGCGGCTGATCTTCCAGATCGGCACGTGCAATCCAGACACAGCGGTGGCAGCCTCGCGTCTGGTGGCGGCCGACGTGGCCGGCATCGACGTCAACGCGGGCTGCCCGAAGCCCTTCTCGACCGACGGCGGCATGGGCGCCGCACTTCTCAAGACGCCTGACCTGCTGTGCTCCATCCTGGAGCGGCTCGTGGCCACCATCACGCCCGAGTTCGGCATCGGCATCAGCGTCAAGATCCGCCTGCTGGCCGACGCCGCCGACACGGAGGCACTCGTGCGCCGGCTCGTGGCCACGGGCATCACGGGCCTGACCATTCACTGCCGCACGCGCAACATGCGGCCGCGCGAGCGCGCCATCCGCGAGCAGCTGCGCATGGTCGCCGACGTGTGCCGCTCGGCCGGCGTTGCCTGCCTGATGAACGGTGACGTGACGTCGCGCGACCAGGCGCTCGCCCTCATGGCCGAGTACGGCGTCGATGGCGCCATGATCGCGACCGCGGCCGAGAGGAACTCGAGCTGCTTCCGCGCCGAGGCCGACGGCGGCGCTGCGGACTGGCGCGAGGTCGTCGGGAGCTACGTGCAGCACGCCATCGCCGTGGGCAACCGCTTCGGCAACACAAAGTACCTGCTCGTGCAGCTGGTGCCTGGCCGGCTGTCCGAGCAAATGGGCGTCAGCCGCTGCCACAACTACGTCGAGACCTGCCAGGCGCTGGGCCTGACGCACCTGCTGGCCGAGGCAAAGGCGACGGACGTGGCCCTGGGCATCGACCCGGACACGCTCCTCGCAAAGAAGGCGGCCAAGGAGGCCGAGCAGAGCGCCAAGCGCAAGGCCAAGGCGGAAGCCAGAGAGGTTGCTGCTGCTGCGAGCGCGGCAGCCTCAGCCTCTACATCTGCAGCGGGCGAAGGGGAAGACCCGGTCGAGGAACATGTCTCTGCACAGCATCAGCACAAGCGACTAAAGAGTAGCGTTGAGTCAAGCCCAGCAGTAGCAGCAGCAGCAGCAGCAGCAGCAGCAGCAGCTAAAATTCCAGCCCCACCTCCGCCTGCCCCAGCACTTGCTGCTACTTCGGTTTGATAGCACATAATAATAAGGGGGACGCAAAAACGCGACCCCATGCCCCCCTAAAAAGGAAAAAAAGGCCTCTGTCAAGCTCAGGGTGGTAGCAGGAAGACCAGGCCAGGCGTCAAGCATGAAAGCACTCGGTACAACAGGATAAAGGGATTGGCGGCTGCGGTGTTTTGTGGTGCATTGCATATGGGGGGTTTCCACGATATCCAAGAACAGCAAAAAGTAGAGGCGGCAAACGAATATCTATCAATATACATGTAGTTGTCCACTCATCTAGCTCCAGATGCAGACGCGCGCCATGCGGCTATACCTTCCTGCCCTGTGCCAGCAACTCTGACACTTTAGGCGGTAGCACGAGCGCAGTCCTGTCGTTTCGGCGGTAAAAGTCCACTAACGTCATAGCTGTCTTTTCGGGCAGGTCTTCGTGGATAAAGTGGCCGGCTTCTGGAAAGACCTGCAGCGCGTATTTGCCTAGTTGTGTGAGTGTGGAGAGGAAGGTATAGGAGAAAATTTGAAGGCGACAAAAGACTGTCCATGGAACAAAAAAAAAAAAAACATACCCTGCATCTGTCCAATGGTCAGCTCCGTATCCAGACGATCAGTGCCGGCCAACAAGAGCAGCTTGCCGCCACGAGAGCCCAGGAACTTTTTGCTGAGGCCGGTAAACCAGTCCTCCCAGAACGGCTGCGTCGCTGCCAGGTCGGTGCGCCAGCGCCACGGCCGTCTCTTTGCGTCTGAGGAGGAGGAGGATGGTCCTGATGATGGTGATGGTGGTGGTGGTGGCAATGAGGGAGAGGAGGGCGGTAGCTCAACGTCTGTGGGTACAGGCCCGGCAAGCTCCTGTTGGGGGACCAGCAAAGCTGGCACGCTGGTGCGGGCCGATGTGGCATTGCGGATGGTGCGCGAACGGATGTGCCACTCGATGCCCGCCTGCACGGTCGGGAAGCCGGACGGCCGCGAGGCCAGGTAGGTGCGCATGCTCTGCAGGGCGTCGATGGCAGATCCCTCGACGACGTCCAGGACGGCAAAGCCCAGCAGTGGAGACGCGGAGGCAGCAGCACCGGTGCTGCCCGGTCCCCCGCCGCCAAGCCGGCCCGAATGAGCCAGATCGGTGACGACGGCCCCGCCCAGCGAGTGGCCGACGAGCACGATGGGCGGCAGCGCCGGCCAGCGCATCTGGGCCTGAGCCAGGCGGATGACGGCCAGCAGATCGGCACTGAGCGTGCTGAGCCGGAGGTCTAGCGCCGCTGCTGGCGGTCCCGGCGTCCTCGTCAGGCCGTGGTCCCGGGCGTCCAGCGAGAGGATGCCGGCCGAGGGCAGCCGCTTGCGGATCTCGGCGCCGACGACAGCAAATGACAAGCCGGACGAGCCGGCGCCGTGGTGCATGACAAACAGTGGACCCTTGTCGACGGGCGAGGTGAGATAGGCGTGGTAGACGATGCCGGTGCCGTCGTCCGCCTGGAGGAAAAGCTCGCGCTCGAAAAAGGTCGTCCAGGGAATCGGGTCCAGCGTCCGTCCTCTCGGGAGGCTGGATGGGAGGGGCTTTTAGCATGAAGGACGAAGAGAGTAGGGCGAGCGTATAGCGATTTACACAAAACGAGAACGCAAACGGAGAACGAAGAACGAAAGAAAACTCACCCGTGTGGCCGCGCAAAGAGATTATGGCTGGCCGATGGCACCACGGTGCCCGTAGAAGAGGCAGACGAGGCCGACGACAGCGATGCAGCATCGTCGTCCACTGGATCCGCGTAGTGAGTGCCGGCACCCCCGCTTGCAGAGTCGTTGCCGTTACTGCCTCTTGTCCTGCTCACTTCGGCCGAGCCGGCCAGTGTAGACGTCGACGACGACGCCCGGGATACCTGCGACGCCTGAGAAACCCGGGAAACCCGAGAAACCCGAGAAACCTGAGATGCCCGATCGTCTTCTTCGTCATCTGCCTCGTCCTCCTCGTCGTCCTCTTCCCTCTCGTCAAAACTCCCGGCTGCCAGGGCGTCCATCTTGGCCTTGGCCCACCGCCTCTGGAGCTCGCTCATGGCATCGGCAGGAGGGTGGGCAGGTGGATTGATATGCGAAGCCAGGTTGGACAGTATAGAAAACCTGCCACAAGAAACTTGTCGTCCGATCTCGTTCTCTCTCTCTCTCTCTGTGTGTGTGAAGGTGTTCTCCAAAGATGCTGGCAGCGTTGCTTTGGCGTGTAGGACGGAGCACAGTGTGAATGTTTTGCTATGCTCGTACTCGTAGTGAGCTCACCCCTGTTTCTACAGGGGAAAAATAAATAGAAAAGAAGAAAAGAGAAAGCCCAGAGATTTTATTGATAGGACGGATCAGCGTTGTCGCAACAGGTGCTCTCCAACGCGTCGCCCAGCCTTTTGCATTGGTTTGCGGTGGTGGGGTGACCCCAAAAACTAAGGGACCACTGCTACTGCCCAAATGTAAGGTCTCTCCTGCCTTTTGGCGTGCGGGCGCCCCTCTTGGCGGCTGCGGGAAGGAACGACGAGGGCGCTGGTGCTTTCTCAGCAGCTTCCTCTCTTTGGCAAGTCAAATCATCCAACCATTCTCGTACGTAAGATAATACTTACTAGCAATCTCAATCTCCAATCACTGCCGTTTTAGGACTTAGAACAAAAGGCAGACATTCTTGAGAAATCCGCTCCTACATACCGCGTTGTAGTCTACTGTTACAAAGAAAATATACATTACGTCGCTCGCGAGCCAAATGCTCACTCTTCTAGCTTCCAACTTCCAGCTTCCAGCTTCTAGCTTCCAACTTCCAGCTTCCAGCTTCTAGCTTCCAACTTCCAGCTTCCAGCTTCTAGCTTCCAGCTTCTTGCCCTTTTCCTTCTTCATTTCTCTCTCCTCTTCTCACCTTTAAATACTGCACAAAGGAAAATATCGGGACTCCGTCTCAGTATCCACGCTGCGGCTGCCACGGGCCACCATATCCGCCCTTGCCCGCGTTGTATGACCTGTAGCCGCCGTTGGCCTGCTGCTGGCCGGGGAAGGGTGAGTACGTGGGCCGGTAGTCGTTCCGGCTCGCCGGGCCTCTGCTTGAGCCAGTAAAGTCGAAACCGGTGTCGGGCAGCGTTGGCTGCAGCGAGCTGAAGTTGTTGTTGCTGTTGTTGTTGGTGGTGGTGGACGGCAGGGCACCGGAGTGTCCGATTGGTGCTGCGTGGCTCAGCAGAGCATCGTCGGCATCAGATGCAAAGGTGCTGGGCGTCAGCGGCCGTCCGTTGAGGTCAGTCGTTGCCAGCCCGATGGGCACGGATCTCGAAGATGTGGACACCGTGTTGGTGTGCTGCTGCATGCGGGGCGGTGGCATCCGGGTAGCGGCACCTGGCATAGCAGCCGCAGCGCCTGGCCTTCCCCTAATGTCGATGGACGGCGCCGATGACGACAGGGATGAAAGCCGCTTGATTCTGTTTTCATCTGTGCTGCTGGCAAACTTGGAGTCGCCGATGTTGGCCACGGAAAACCCTACACTCTTCTCGTTCATCAGGGGGTTCGGGCCAGCCAAGAGCAGCGAGTTGCGGGCATCGAGTGGCGTCAGGGCGTCCATGTCGCGCGCTTTTTCTACACCAGACAAGGCAGTTAGAACAGAGTTTGGAACCGGAAAAAGGGCATGCTAACGTAGTTTTTGAAAAGTAGTGAGTTCACGTACCGAGCTCCCTGCGACGCCTCTTGTGCGGGTTCTCCTTGCAGCAGGCGATGAGTGCGTTCCAGGCGATCAGGATGGCCAGGACGCCAGACAGGACGGACTGGATCACAATGAGCACCACGCCGGCGACGGTCTGCGTGGTCTCGGCAATGTCGAACTCGTCGACAAAGACAAAGATGCACACGATCGACAGCACGCGCACGACCTGGATGATGACGTTGATGACGTTGCCCGAGCGCCGCTCGTAAGGCCGGCTCCAGAGGAGCAGCAGCAGCATGCCGATCTCGATGACCATCTGGGCCACGGTCTGGGCCAGGCCATGGCCGTCGCCGACGGCCAGGACGACGCCCTTGGCAAACATGTAGATGATGGTGGGCAAAAAGATCCACCAGTAGCGGCGCCGGTACGACTCGTAGAACAGGCTGTACTTGTCCCAGATGCCCTGGTCGTCGTACAGGCCGCCGACGTCGCCCTCGACCGCGCGCAGCTTCTTGGCCGTGCGCCCGATGCGGAACGAGAAGAAGGCCAGGATGCCGGTGAAGAGGGCCAGCGTGACGCCAGCCAGCAGCTTGGCCGCCCACGAGTCGCCGCGCGTGAACTGGAACATGCAGTACAGCACCCACACGCCGTACAGCAGCAGGATCAGCGTCGTGATGGCGTGGCCGATCGACCGCCAGTAGTGCTCGCGGAAGCGCGTCAGCGAGTCGGGAAATCGGCCCACCAGCGACCACACCTCCAGCACCACCTTCAGCAGCAGCAGGCCCACCGTGATGGCCGCGATCACAATCGCCACGATCAGCAGCACCGTCATGAACGTGTTGGCCGACGGGATGCTCAGCTCCTCCACAAATGCCTCGATCCCGCTCACCACCGCCCGCACGCTGTCCTCCGTATCGCTGTCGGTCGTCGTCGTCGTGCTGTTGCCACTCGCCACGTCTGTGCCGTTGATGCTCGTCTCGATCGCCCGCACTAGCAGCTGCTGCAGGCTCCTCGCATACACCGACCGCTTGAGCGTCGACGTCGACCCGTCGGGGAACACCAGCGTGGCGTTCTCGAGGTACTCAACGCTGTTGTTGGTCAGGTTGCCGCCCGTGGCTGCGCGGAAGCTGTCGATGGACGTCTGCAGCCGCGTCCACGGCACGAGGCCCGTCGAGAAGGCGAAATTCTTGGAGAAGCTCCGGTACACCTGCGGGTAGCTGACCGACAGCATGCCGTTCATGGCCATGCCCTGAAACCAGCCAAACACTTCGGTGAAGCTGGGGCTCGGCGCCCCGACACCGCCCATCGCCGCTGAGCCTCCGCCCAGCCCGCTGCCGCCGGCCAGAGCCACGCCAACTGCGCTGACACCGCCCAGGACGAGGGCGGCTCCGGCCACTCCGACTGCCACGTACGACACGGCCGGAAGGTCGACGGTCTTGCCGTTTGTCACCTGCGACTGGATGCAGGCCACGTCTGTGCCATCCTCCGTGGACATCAGCTGCAGCGTGGCCTGCGCAGCTATGTCGGGAACCTGATAGGCGATTGACGGCACCAGCTTGGCGTACGCAGACGGAATGGCCTGCGTGCCGCTCGCAGAGAAGTTTCCAGCAGGAACTTGAAGAGGGAGACAATGGTCAGCCTTGCCTGCCACCATTGATTTTCACAAAGTCCTGCAAGTTCCTCAAATCAATCAATGTCTCCTACCTGGGCACAGCTGCTCCACAAACGTGCTCGACGCGCACGGGTTGAACGTGTTCGAATAGACCTCAATACCGTAAGCTGTGACGTTGATCATGGCCGTAACATTCTGCACCTTGCTGCTACTGCCAGCCACGTCGAAGGTGACCGTCTGATTGTCGTTGTTATACTCGATATCGACCGTCTGCACTTGGACATCCGCGTTGCTGCCACAGTTTTCGAATCCTGACGTCTTCAGAATGCTAGTTGCCGCAACATTTTGTACCCACACCGACGCTGCCACCGTCACGGCCAGGACCGTCTTCAGCAAGCCCGTAGGCCTCTTCTCTCGAGACATTGAATATTGTGAATATTTGGTGTATCGTTCTCTATATCGTATTGCGTCCCGTAGATCAGATAGTATAAGACAGCAAGCTGCTCTAGTTTTCGTTATAAAGAGTCGTCGTCGTTCGTACAAGACATGTGAATAGATAAGAGACTGTCGAAGCCGGCCGATGAAGGTGAAAAGAAGCGGTAGAGAAAGGGAGAAGAAGGAAAATAAAGCGTAAGGAGTGCAGCCAGCAGCAAAAAAAAATTGAGGCACAGGAAAGAACAGAGCAAGATGGGCCGAGGGTCAACCTGGAACGAAAGAAAGATGAGAAAAAAAGTAGGCTGTGCCGTCAGGCTGCCTTCATAGCATATAAAGCTTTGCTCGTTTGCTTATACGAAAACTTGGCAAAAAAGAACGGATGCTTCACGTCCGTATCTGTCTGTGTTGTCTTGCAGGGTCACACGAAGCTGTAAGAATACGGCAGAAGGAAGAAAAAGAAAGGAAAGGAAAGAAGGAAAAAGTGAGAGCACACAGTCCAGCCCGGCAAACGAAAGAGAGAAACAATGAGGCCAGCAAAAGACAAGCCGACTGCGAACAGGGCAGAGAAGCAAAAGGGGAAAAAAAAGTATGTGAAGCTAGAAGAGCGATTCAAAGAATCAAAAGAACGGAAAAGATTGTCAAGGAAAGAAGGGAAAACGAGGAGCCAGCTTCGTTTCTCGCGGGGCTGGCACTTGCAGCCGTGAGGAATGTAAAAGTAAAAGATACAAGGCAAAGATACAAGACGAAACGGGAGAGGTTCAGGAAAGGGGGGCCGTGTTCTTGCATGCTACATAGTACTCGCAGCACAAGCAGCCCCACCGGAACGCCATCACGACGGGTCGTGGCCGGGGCCGAAGGGGGGGACGAGGAATGAGGTTCGAGGGATGAAGCGGTTGGAGCCACAGTTGATGCTCGCTCGGGCTCCATTTACACAGTCCCATCCCAAGCCTATTCTTCTTGGCGGGCCTTCCAGGCTTCTCGGACTAGAAGGGAGGGATGTTTGGGGCCAGTGGGCTGAGCTAGCGGACCTGGCACAGCGTATTGGCTGCTGGTCTGAAACACGGGATAAGGGGGGCCACTAAGTATTTGTAGGAGCTTCGCTGAGGAGGCGACGCAGGGCCCCTGAAACCAGGCTGGACTAGCGATCAGACGGGGCATCTCTCGCTGCTAAATGGCTTCCCATTGGCCGGCCCAGGCTTACATAACTCACCGCAAAAGACTCGGCTGGAAAAAGAACCTGCAGAGCACGCGCGACAGCACAAAAAAAGTCACGAAAGAAACGGTGAGAAAAATAGGCCGGGCCAGCTTGCTGGACGAGACTAATGCAAGCCTTTTTCAAACGCATGCTTCACAAGTACTGTCCGGCCATAATCGCAAACAGCAAGGGAAAATAGGGAAATGGGAAAATAGGAAAACTGAAAAGGGAAAAAAGAGATAGCAAATACGGAGTACAACCACGTCAGTGACATTGCTGGTGGAGGTTCCTTGTTAATTCAATCCATCAACAGGCCAGCCACATGGGCACCCTCTCGCTCGCTCACCTGTGCGCTCTGTCCATCCCTTCGGTTGGGAACCGTTAAACAGGGGTTCCTGACAGCCTCGTTGCGCCCTCGCCCTTCGTTTACCCGCCCACTCATGCACATCGACAACGTGATAGATTCGTCCTCTGCTTGTTTTGCACATTCTTACGATATGTATAACGACTCCACGGAAAGTCATTGCTTCTCTGCCACCGTAATCTCATTGCTTGCCATTTTTTTCACGTCTGGTGTCATGATTCTCGTAAAGTTTGGACCCGGAAATGGACAGGACCCACGAAGCATTGACCTCGTCATGTCTGTCCCCACAGCAAGTGGCTAGATATATTTCATGCGTTGTTCTGTCCTCTGCGCTTTTGTGGACTGGATCTGCAGTCTCCCTTGATTTGTACTAAAAGCCCGGATCATGTTCTCGGCAAGGAAGTTCAATAAAAATACAGCCCCGTTGCACCTGCCCATCCAGAGTGAATGTATTGCTGTCGTCTGTGTGCCTGTGGAACATCATCCTAACCTGGGCTGCTCGCTGGGCCGTTCGATCGTCGGCTGCTGTCGTCCCTGATGCAGGCTCACTGGTTGCTACAACAACTCATTGTACTAATCTGTAGCACACTTCAAGCCACGCATGACAGAGACACGGACAAGAACCCAGAAGCGACCGAGAACGAATGGTACGGGAAGCAATCGGAGGCAAGCCTATAAAATTTACAAGTAATGACACAAGATCCCAATGTGTGTATATAAACAGAAGAAACAAATATCGACAGGTAGTCGCGATATCATGCACAGACCCAAACTCCTCCATCGTCTGTTACTGTCTGGTTGTCGTTCGTAAAACATCCTTAGGGAAACACCGAAAATCACCAATCACAACATGCACGCCCAAGGCAACTATATCTTTAAAAATCCCAGCAGGAAAAGGGACAGTAACTAGCTGAAAATAAAATAAAAATAAAAAGGTCCTGCTCAAGAGCAAGGGAGTCAATTACCCGTAAAATTGGCGTTGGCCCTGATGTGGCGAATGGCCGTATGGCGAGACAGATTCACGGGACGGGTCTATAGCCGTTTCATAACCCATCTGCCCATTAGATAGAGCTGCATGTAACCCAAGGGCGTTGGCGTCAGCTGCTGAGAAGCCCGGATAGGATACCGTGTCAATACCCGGAGAACTCGAAATGAACTGGTTTGATATCGGGTCATGGTACCCTGCCGTTGTGACAGGCAGCTGACTGCTCCCATAAGGAGCAGCACTGGTGAAATGGGCAGGTACCGCAGTTCCCTCCATCGTTGCGCCGTCTAAACTTTGCATTTGCGTCGGCATCCCCGTCGATGTCACAAACTGCTGCTGCTGCTGCTGCTGCTGCTGCTGACCATAATATTGCTGTTGGAACGGCGCCTGAGTAACGGCCGTATACGCATACGCATTTGGGTCGGGAGTGCCGGTCGGTACATACGCCACAGTCTGGCCCAGCTGGGTGTGGTGGAAAGCGTCCGACGACACTTGCGCCATCGATGCCATGTTAGATGATAGGCTGGTCATCATGCCGTGCTGTGGCTCGTCTGCACTGGAAAACGCCGGAGGAGGCGCAAATGTCCGCACTGGTGGTTCCTGGACTGGGCTTATGAGGGTGTCTGCATCCAGCTCTTTTCTCTCCACCAGCTTCAAGATTGGCAGGCTGATGTGCTCCATATGCTTGGCCAGATGAACAGTAAGCTTCTTCCACGTCGGGAATGTCTTGCCGCAGAACTTGCACGGCTCGTCTTGTGGCCGGGCCCTTGTCTCCGCATGGCATTGCTCAACTCGCTGCCACGTCGGGTCTGTGGCGCCTGCCTTCTTGATAGCCGCCTTGGTCTTGTGCTTGGGCTCCAGAAACTTGTGCTCTCGGACTAGATGCTGCAGGAAGTTGTCTCGGCGGTAGCACGTGTGTCGGCACTCTTCTACATCGCAAGTCCACCATTCCAGGTGCCGGTGGCCTTCATTCTCGTGACGGACCCAATCGGCTTTTCTTTTGAAAATCTTGGGTTCTCGGCACCGGTCCCATGTGCACGTGAAGGGTTGGACGTCCTCGTGAACATGCTTCGTCCAATCTGAGGGCTTCTGGAAGCGCTTGTTCTGAAAACACAGCTGGCACTCAAACTCGGCAGGCAATGTGTTGGTTGGCGGCATCGGTATGTGCATAGGGAAGCTTTCGGGACCAACTGCACCGTCTAGGGGTGATGTCAGATCGCCCGAGGTGTCGTATACGGTCGACAGCGGATCGACGGCTGCTGAGTCCCTTTTACTATCCAGCACAACAGAAGCACCGCCCTGCTCGATGCAAAAGTGGCGACTTGGGCAAGATCTGCTCTTCACATAGCCCAGGTGCCTTACCTTGTTATTTAATAAGGACTTGTAGCGCTGAATCTGCTGATACGCGATACGATCCACGAGGTACGTATTCATTTTTGTCAGTCCAGGGTTCAGCGCCAGAACCAGCTCTCGAAAGCCGTTCAGGTCTGGCGAGATTTTATTGATAATCCCGTCGGATTCGTGCTTCACATCGCCGTCCTCGAGCCCCTCGTCGTCCTCTTCGTCTTCGTCATCAGGGTCCGGTACAGCAGTAGAGGCAGGGATCTTTATCGGAGTTGGTAGGGGAGGGCCGCTCATTGAGAAAGGCGCAGAAGTTTGCGAAGCATAGGCAGCGCTCCCGGCGGACAAGTTTGCCACCGGCGGGCCACCGGTGGCTTTCAACATGCGGACAAGATTCGGGTGCGGGTTTTCGGGTGTCGCCTTCGATAGTTCCGACTTGCTCCTGGGGCGCCGGAGGGAGTTGCTCACTTTCAAAAGAGGACTCTTGGGCGACGTCAACGGAGGGCTCAGGCTGACCGACCCCGTGTGTGGCCGGCTGACAGACCCGTTTCGGGCGTGCGTTGTGCCGATAGAAGCCACGCTGTTTCCCATGGAGACCAGAGCAGTATTGATGCTGGGCATGTGCTGCTTCCTGCTCGTGCTCTGAGACCCAGAAGGGGGGACAAAAATGTTGCTGTTCTGCCTGCTACCCCCGAGTGAATACTCGTCCCAACGAGGGTCCATGTTAGATGGCTTCTCGTCCTCCTGGTCAGTCCGGGACCTCTTGAGCTGTTGGCTTGTGCTCGGCATTCTGACTAGGGTGCGTAGCCCCCCGAGAATGCTGGGACGGCGCGTGTCGCCGCGGCTGATGGAGAGCTTCTTCAAGAAGTTGCCACTTGTGATGCCCTCCATGTCGGTGACGCTGGGAAGACTGCGACGCCGAGTCCCCCACGTGGCAGCGCGAGACACGACCGACGCGTTGTCATGGTACATCTTTTCAAACTTGTCAATGGCAGCCTGTGATGATATGGGTTGACGCCGGCTAGAACCCTGCGTAATTGGCAGCCGTGTGGGGGCATTTTCCCAAATGTGGCTGTTGAGCATGATTTCATAGTCTGTGGGATTAAGAGGACCGTTGCCTTCGGTGTAGTATATCCGGCCAGGCTGCTGGACATTCTGTGTCTCGTCACCGAGGCTGATCTCGCGGTTCGAGACCCCTTCAAACCCAGGCTCCTGGACACAGTGGGAAGCGTTGCTGGCACCCGAAACTGCGTTTTCAGCAGCGTCTAGCCACTTGCTAACCTCACTGTTCTGCGCCGCAACTTTCCGGGCCTCGGCATCTTCATTAACGCTGGTCGTGGCTTCGGTGGCGGGACGATTGGACGGGTCGATGCCCGCAAGACCAGTGGCAGTGTTGGCCACCCAAGCGCCCTGCTGGTTGCGAACCACAAACGGCGGCGCCACGGGGCTAGCGGGCGGCTGCGATGGCAGAGCATTGCTACCAGCACTTGCGCCTGGGCCTGGTGGTTGCGCTAGTTTTGGTTGAATGCTGCCGCCAACCGAAACGCCCAGAGCATCCCTAGCCTCGCCGTCGTCTCGGTCCCATTGCGACACCGTGACATACGGGTTCTGGCCAGCCATGGACACGGCCGCGAAGGTATGCCCCTCCTCTCTCGGAAAGCCGCCGTGGCTGGTATTCGCTAGACTGCCGCCGCTGCTTGCTGTATCTGGCGTCAGTTGCGTGACTGTGTCGATCACTTCAAAGCCGTCAAACTGTGTTAGCTCCTCCGTTGCCAGCGATTGCTTTGTGAGCTGGTGAGGCGAGATCAGGCCAACGCCGGCAATGGTCTCAGCCAGGGCGATGTCCCCGGGCAGCGCCCTTTGTGCTAAAAATACAGGGTTTCGGGGCGAGGATGTGTTTAGTGACGGTGTCTGGTCAGGGCTTATGGGATATGTCTTTGTGTCATGGAAGAGAGGCTCGGGAGTAGTATAAGTGACCGCCGTTGTCGCGGGGGCGTCAAAGAGGTGGAAATCAGCCAGGTTGTCGCCCAGGAACGAGGGCGCGCCTCCACCGAGATTGTTAAAGTCGGCGTTGAAATAGCTGTCGTCGCCGATCTCGAACTCGCTGAAGGTGCTAGATTGGTAGTGAATGCTCAGCACTGACTCAGCTGGTGTGTTGATGTTATGCAGGGACGGCGATGCTGAGTCGGCGTGATTCAGCATGGACGAAGACGATGCAGGAGGCAAGGAGAGGATATCGCCAAGAGACGTGGGGGACTGCTGGTTGCTCTCGTCGGTACTGTCCACCGGCTCTGTAGGGAAGTCGGGGAAGGGGAAGGAAGACATGGCGAGGGCAGAAGAGGAGAGGTGAGAAGAGGCAGACGAGGGAAACGAAAGGAAGCCTGCCTGGTATATATTGCTTGCTCAGGCAGAGAGTACGGGGTATACGAGAAGTAGAGAAGCAGAAGGAAGAAGAAGGGAGCGTGCAAGGGGAGAGGGACCAGGATAACGGGACGAGACAGGATGGTTATTGAGAGGCCACACCCTCCAGCTCAGAGCGCGATAGTGGGCACTGGGATCAGCGCGTCCTTTGGGTGGGATGGGGGGTGACAGTTGGGCGTTGCAGTGGTATGTGCGGCTAGGGCGAAGGCGGGGACATGTCCGGGTGACTGCAAAACGAAGCTTAATTAACGAGCTGTCTCAATGCTGCTGCCCGTGTTGTCAAAAGTGTGTAGACTGCAGCGTGCAGGGCAGATCTCTGTCGTTAATGATAAAATGATGCAGCGAGTGCAATGTTTGCGCTTTTTCCCTCTCGCAGGGAAGGAAACGCGTGTACGAGTAATTATGCAAGAATAGAAAAGAAAGGAAAAAAATAAGGAAGGGATCGGGATTGGGTCGGAGCAAAAAGAGATTTGTTAATCCACGCTTCAGCTGAAAGGCGTGTTCTCTCCTTACGGCGGCCAAAGGGGGGGAATGGGCAGCAGGAGCGATGGGACACTGGACTGCCACAAATTAACAATAAAGCGATTCGTCTATTAAAACAGGTTACAGCGCTTAGTTCCTTGCGCCGCTGGGGGGCTGCACATTTGTCGGCTTGGTAGCCCAGTTAGGTGTTAGCGGTGGACCCGTCTGTTGATGCTAAAATACTCGATGCTGGTCGAATTAGCCAACTCTTTATTTCTACAGCCAAAAAGCGATGAAGAAACAAAAAACGGAAGCGGCCGAAGCATTGCTGTTGCTACTAGGGATTTTGGGGATGGCTATCAAGAAACATCCATGCGCAGCAAAACAGGGGGTGCGGCAGCGCGAATGCTAATGCGACTATGTAACGGTAAACGAGACCGACATATTATGTATCTACATAGTACATACGGAGTAGTAGATATCTCGAAAAGGTGCGGGGTGTGGCTTAGGTTTGCGGGAGATAGGCAAGGCTTTCTCGCTATCGAAAAAATACGCTTCGAGTCACCGACGTTCTCTCTGCAACAGACAGCCGTTGTTTTTCCAGAATCAAGCCATCTCTGACACAAGATGCAGCCTCCTGCTTCTAGCATCGCCTTGCTTGGTAGCCTGCCGGAGAATAGCGTGGGAAAGCTGCGGCTCATAGCATCGGAAAGCAAGTGTGAGGCGTTCTCATGGTTGGTTAGGCGAAATTCGCCCGAGCCCTGCTACCCGTAGGGCTCTAGTTGCAGGGGAAAGACGACAATTCGACAACCCCAAAAATCGCTCGAACGGTGCCACACTCAGCCCCACGCGCCGTTCCTCCGCCTCGAGTCCCTGGCAAGGCATATTCGCTGTCTTATGACGAAAGAGCTGGAGCTCAAGACAGAGGCCGTTTACAATTTTAGGACGACGCTAATAAAATAATATCCCAGCGGTCGCTTATCGGATTAGTCATTAGTCATTTGCCAGAGCATCATGTCCTGGCGGGATGATATGTACGTCAATACATAGTACCACAGGAAACGAGATCTGATGCGCGTGCTCGCAGGCGAACTATAGACTGCTTTCGTTTCGTTTCGGCTTTTATTTCCTTACCAACTCTGCTCACCGCATGTTCATCCTACGACGCCTCCTGTCTCGTTGCTACGTAGTCCCGGCTCTGCAGCAAATGGAGTCTACATACCAGCCGACCGAGCTATTCTTTCTGGAAGGCCGGCACACAACAAGCATTGCCGGTGAGCTAAAACATGTCTTCGCCGAGCCGGGGAATGTGGGCCCGGTGGAGGAAACAGAAAGTCACCCATGCAGAGTAGCTTTGCATAGCCACGCATTGCCGCGTGCCTTCTACCCGTACAAGACAAAGTACGGGTTAGAACATATGCTCAGACGAGATCCACATAACTTCATCGATCTATATTGATGCTGTACGAAAGCTCGTACTCCGTACATAGTACAGCTAGAGGAGCACGGCCTGCAGTTTTTCGGGCAGCCAAGACCTCGAATCGCACAATAGGCATTCTAGCCAATTGCATCCCGATTCCTGGATTATATAATCCTTCCGTACTCCGTCCGCCGTCATGTAGGCTACCAGAATTCCTCACGCCGGATCGGTTTTTTGGCTCCGCCTCCTTTCACAACACAACAACGCACAACACCCTTCCTAGCCGATCCGATTCCGGAAGCCCTGCAGCGTATTTCTTATTATCACAAACTGAGCCTTTGAGCTGAGACCCTTTAGAACACGATGGTAAGCTTCGGTCAAGCTTTCCCCACCCTCTAACGTCGGATATTTCAGCCCCGTCATCTTGGGAAGGTGCTGACATGAGCTCCGCAGTCTTTGGAGACTCAAGCCTATCTGTTGGCAGCTCTGACTGCATCCGGCGGCGTCATTGGCTACGCCAGGACCGGCTCTGTTCCGTCTGTCGCGGCAGGTCTTACTGTTGGAGCCCTGTGTACGTGAGAGCGCGAAGGAATTGCGTTTCGTATTCCCTTGCTTCTTTGCCTTCTTTCCGGCTAATCGTTCTTGGATGTACAACAGACGGTCTGGGTGCCTACCGCCTGCAGAATCGCCAGCCATACGGCGTCGAGCTGGCCCTCCTTGCTTCTATCGTGTTGGGCGGCGCTTCCATCCCGCGCGCCATCCGTCTGAGGAAGCCGGTCCCAATCGCTCTCAGCATTGTGGCGACGTATGGGCTCCTGCGGTTTGGAAGTGTCTTTTTCCGCAAGCCGTAACCTAATTGTGTGGGTGGGAAGGGTGCGATGACACAAGAAGAGGGAAGAAAATAAATGAGGAGAGATGTACTAGTATTATCGTGTCCAGACAGGCGCCCTTGCTCCCAACGCCACTCCTGTTCCTGTAGCAATTTCTGCCAAATCGAGAAGCACACCGCTCAGCCTTGCAACCCCAGACCGAAACGTCTTATTTTCGCCGTAGGATATGATGGCCTCCTTCACTTGTCGACTTCTAGTGTCTTTTTACCGGAAGTTCTGCTCCCCTTTTCTTCGTAATCGCTTCCTTCAGCTCGTGGTATCGTAACATATCTCGGCAACATGGCGGCTTATAATACATGGCGTAAGGCCAGCAGAGGAATGTCGGTAGACTGTTAGCCCTAGTCGCAGTGGCTGGCTTCGATGACCTGCCACGATCGTAGAGTGACTTGTCTCGAGCCGACAGTAGGTAATGTTGAGAAGACAATTATGAGTTCTCGTCGATGTCTTTCCACAGCGCCCGGACCTTGTCCTTCTTGTCTTGTGCGTCCGATCGGTTGGCCGCGACCCGTTTCGCCCGCTCAGCTTTGAGGCACATGTTCAGGGCCGTTTTGGCCCCATTGCACATTCCCATCGCTTTCCATATGAAGCCTCTTGCGTGGCACTCTTCAAATGCTGCCATAACCTCGGCACAACCTGTCACCCCAAATGTCTCCGGTCAGCCAAGAATTAGAAAGGAAAGGGTTACAACAATAGACGGGTTCCCGTCATACCCGCATTGTCCACATTGTCTAGATGAGGATGCATTGTGCCCGCTTTCCTACACCCTTGCCGTTTGCGAGAAAAAGCAGCCTGTTTTGGTGGACAAGCTCGGTGGCCGTATTTTCCTATGCTGCCTAGAAAAAGACAGGATGTCGCCAGAAAAGATTGCTTGTTCCTGCTATGGCCTGACAGAAGAAATAGTTACTATGAAAAAAGGAAGGAACTAATTGGCGCGATGGCGACCCGCTCGCCTCCAATAGCGCCCCACTTCCGCCATAGGAGAAAGCTTCTGCCCCTCGTCTCCTTCGTCAACTTTGGTTTTGCGAAAGACACTGATATAACCAGCAACAGCCAAACCCAAAATGGCTTCAACAGCATCAGCGCAGTCTCAGGCTGCGTCGTCAAAGAGACAGCAAGGTAAGCTGGTGTGTTTCCTGGGGTTGGTGCTTCAGAAGCTCCTGCTAAGCTTACATTACTGCGCAGACCTCCAGGTTCAGTACTCCAACTTCAAGAATACCCTCCAGCAAATTGCGCAAAAGATTGGAGATGTCGAGCAAGAAGCCGAGGAGCATAAGTGAGCTCTCAGTTCACTGTGCCCATCATACAGTCGTAAACTCACCTAACCAACCGTGCCCTTGTGATACAGGCTCGTTCTCGAAACGCTTGACCCGCTACCGGAGGACCGCAAGTGCTTCCGCATGATCAACGGCGTGCTCGTAGAGCGAACAGTCAAGGATGTGATTCCGGCACTTAAAACGAACACAGAGGGTTTGAACAAAGTCCTCGACGACCTGGTTAAACAATACAAGGCTAGACAAGACGAGCTTGAAAAATGGAAGGTATTCAGACTCCCTCCACCCCCCATGGTCTTTTCACCACGCGTCATTTTGACAGTGCTCGCTGACGATACTGCCTTAATAGAAAAAAAACAACGTCCAAGTTGTGCAGTCATAGTCCGAGAGCGTTTTCTTGAGGAGACATGCTGCTTCGACAACACTCTTCCAAGAAGCAGTCCAACACGATGTCAATATAATAGCAGCCAACGCATTATGATGCCAGTGGAAGCAAGGCCAAGATTGAATGAGAGGCTGGATTTCTGATGGGTAGAAACCGCGTCGACGGTGACTTAGCAGCAGGCAAGGCTTGCCCCATCCATGGCGTTGGCACCGATTCTAGAAAGGGCAACCTCGAATGTCCCCTGGATTCCATGAGCCACGTTCTGACCGAAGGCAGAGTTTGACTCTGTCTGCCCTGTGTGGCACAGTCATGCCGAAACAGTCACGTTTTCCATGTTTGTCGCGCTTAGGGGCAGCGTAAAAGGGATGGGTAACCAGATAAGGGCCTCGGAGTGGACGACCTTGTGTTCGCTGCAAAAAAAAGCTAGACCGGCTGTATCGCAATCAGCAGGATTCAATCGGACATGTATTTTCCTGGAAAACATGGACAACCACCCTCGCGGCTGATAATATTGGATGCGTTGTTCACTGCAGTGCACTTTCTGAAAGCATAAAAATGGTATCCAGCTCGGCAACAGAAGGCGCTTGGATGCCCAACCAGTGTGTCGGCGATGCCGTGGGGAGCGTTGGGCTCCAAATGGTCCTACTAGGTACGATGTCGACTTTCGCACTGAACAAAATCCTGGCCCGCCGACACAGACGGGAACTCACTAATAATACATAAGCTTGGGCAATTCGTGTCACTTCTTCCGTCGGTTCGCCTCGTTGTTAGCTAATCCGCCCCGGGAAGAGCAGACACTAGGACCCGATGTCCAGTGCAACGGTCGATATCTTATCCAATCTGGCAAAGGCGTGATGTGCATGAAATTGTGCACATGCACGGGACGTGGCCGAGCGCCAGCTGTCAATACTGTCCCGATGCTGTTTTCCTGGGGCAGATGCCTTTATTGATGTTCCTGTTCAGCAAGAAGCGTCGCTCTACATAGTGCTGCATACATAGTCTGCAACCGCTGGGATTGTACACTACTCCCTGCATCTACTGCCAGCTGTCTGCCATCTTTTCCTCCTCCAAGACAAGGGTCCCCTTCCCTATACGCATTGTTGCCACACGCCCTACCAAAGCTGGACAGCCTGTTGAGCTTCCGACGTGCAGACAGCAGCTTGCTAGTCTTCGTGGTGCGTAGATCATAGCCTATTCCTCATTTCCCTCTCTTGTCAACCATGTAAGCCGGTACTGAGTAGATGGCGCCCAATGTCATTTGCGTATTTCTGCCCAATGGGATGCTGTATTCTGAGCTTCGGGTTCCTATTGGACCAAAAGGAAAGGCTTGTCTGCGGGTTTCCAGCCTTACAGTCGGACAGCGAGGACTGCTGTTCTATAGCACCAGGCGGGCAATCAGATCCAAGCGTTTCTGTAGACCTAGGGAACAATGCGTAGCGTGTCGCTACTGTCAAATCATTGTTACGGATCTCCCGAATCAGTGAACATTATCAGCAAGGCATAGGAAACAAGCCAGTAATACAAAAAACAGAGAAAGGAGGAGGCCGCAGGAAAGAGCCGGCCCAGGTGAGCTCATTTCCTGTTTTCTGTCTAGACGCAGCATTGTATTGTTTTTCAATATCCAGAAACCGTCCCGCATGCGCCATTGTTCCGTGTCCATTACGCGGTTCGCCGACTTACCGCCTCGTCGCTTTGGGGGGGTATATTTTAGCTTAGCCTGGATCTGAAGCGCCAGGGTAGCCTTCACCGCTGGCTCGCTATGTTCCTCGTGCGCGGCTGCTATCTTAAGATACCAGAGTGTCTGCAGTATCAGTAGTGCCAGTACAGTTCTCATCGTTACTTTAAGAGAGGCATGGTTTGTTGCTGCTGGCATCTGGGAATATGGGAGAAGAAATCGTGGTCGTCCTTCGGTGAGGAGACAACAACAGCACAGCGCCATCCACGGAAAGCGACGGTGGGCTGTTTGGGCTGCCAGTTTTCCCACGGGTTGATCGCATAGTAATACTCGTAAGAGTCGCAGGTACACTAGAAAGACCTGCAAAGACATTGGTGGGGTACCTAAGTCCATCCCTTGCTAGCGCTTTTTATGCGGGGGACTACAGGTATCGCTCAACGTTTTAGGCTTTGTGCACTAGTATCGCTCTGGTCACTTGCACCAAAACAACACCCCAAAGAAAAGAGTTGTTGACATGGAAAGAGCGCAGACGTACTCGCAGCCGTCACCGCGTTGTTCCTGCCCCCTCTTCTCCGGCTTGGAGCTTCGACCGCATCGCAGCCAGAACAACTCGACCCGCTTTCCCGCATTCTGTTTTACCACCACTGCACACCTTATTCTTCGCCTTCACATTCTTCCGCGCGTGCTCCGTGGTCTCTCGCTTTCCGCTTTCGCGCTCTCTCCCCCCCATTTTCTGCCCTCTTTTTTCATCTTCCTTGCACTACCATTGCGCCGCACCCCACGTCCTCGCAGCCCATCAATGCACAGTCTCCTGCATCCCTAGCCCAAAGCGCCGATTTCCGATATACCTCCAAGGTACGCTCCGACTGCGTTAACGTGGGTGCGTTGTCTTGTGCCTCCATTGTTTCGTTTCCCTCCCCTCTGCCGGCTGCTGTTGCCAGTGTCGCCTGTCAGACTGCGTCAACAAACAGCTCATTCGCCGGATGCGCGGTATTATGGCTCCCGAAACTGTTCCTGCTGGCTGCTGGCTGTTGGGTGGGCCAAGCTCTGCTGTTGCGTCCTGTGCCACGCTGGCTCTCTCTTTCTCTCTGTTCTTTTTTTTGTTAGCTGCTCTGGGGGGGGGACATTTGCTTGCAACGGCTGGCGCCTGGGTTTCCAATTGACCAGCTCTCGCGGAGCAAGCCAGAGATAACATAACTATGCCTAGACTCTGACGTGCTGCTGCAGGTATCTTAGCTTTCAGCTTCATCCACTCAAATCGCTTGTTCGTGGAAAACAGCAAAAGGCAGGCTGCCAACCCTCCCACCGGCATTCAAGTCCCGAGCAAACACCTAGCACAGCCTCGTTTCCATCTGGATAGGCTCTCCAGTGCAAAGCAGTGAAGATAAATTGAATAATCTAAAAGGGACGCAGCCATCCTTCCGTGTAGGTGTCCAACCAGCTCCGGCCTGTCTATTCTGGTGTAACCAGAGACACAGCATTCAGCCGACACGCTCATCAGGCGCGGCATGCGCGAAAAGAGCTACATGAACTAATAGAAACTGTCAAGGTGAAAAAAAAGGAACAAAGAGGGTTGTATCGATCAAGCGAGCTCGTTGCCCGCCTGTCGGCTCAAGACCAGGGTTATCAGCGCAATCTGCTGATACGATAATCGCCATCGCAAGCACACGGCCAGCCAGCCAGCCAGCCAGCCAGCCAGGTTTCTTTTGCCTCTGACGTCTTCCTGCAAGTTAGTCTACCCGCCAACTCGGCACACCGACGCACGCAGCAAGCAGCAAGCAGCAAGTCTCAAGCGGGAGCGAACAAGGTAGGAGAAAGGCACCGAGGCTTTCCCTAAAATCCAACAATCAGTTCAGTCTTAATGGACCCATGGACTCGCCATAAAAACCCATAGTAGCAAAGCAAGCCCACACTTGCTGCTACCCATCCCGATCCTCCCACTCACTCTCATCTGCTCCCAACGCGCTCCGCCTCTGCATCCCCAAACAAGCCACCCCTCCACCTGCTACATCACTGACGGGACTAAATCGTCGGGCAGGAAATCCAAAAGACCGGTCAGGAGTAGAAAATAGTCTCAGCGACGCAGAAGGCTAGTCCGATCTGGCTTGGCGCTGCGCTTCTGCACCTCCCAGCAGCCCAAGAAAAAAAACTGGTCGCAGGCCCTGCCGCCTTGCAACGTGTCAGGGACACATCATCCCCAAACACCTGTGCGAGTTAGCAGTCCAAGGAATTACAAGAAGCAGCTCGCACCCGCTGCAGGTAGCCAAATATGTCCGACTCCCCACAGTCCACTCCAAAAGATGTCGAACAAGGCGTGCAATCTCCAGGGGAACCGCCAATGAATGATCCTCAGGACCCACAATCGAGCTCACTCGGCTATGAGTTCGAGGTGAAAGAGCAAGACCGCTGGTTGCCCATAGCCAATGGTAAGCGCATCTTCTCACTTTTGCCGATCCCCTCTTATCACGATTCGTGCGCACCGTGTGCGTTTCCTTTGGAGGGCTTCACGAGAGTGTAGTGCACAGATGGCCGGCTGCGCAAGCTGTATGGACTGTGATACCTCTCACAGGCAAGCAGGAGTGAAGGCAGGGAGGGCGACAGCCGCTGCCCTCTGGGAATCTAGCCAATTCGTCCTGTCTGCTCCATGTCCCTCTCGTCTGGGATAGGCCCAGCCCATGACCAAGCGGTAGCTCGCTACTCGCGGACGACAATCGTCTCGAATTCGGTCAAACCAAGCTGTTGTATTTATGAGCTGGTAGCTGCACTCTCCGTATCTGGAGCCCCTTCCTTCGCTCTACTCCCTTCATGTCTCGACGTCAGGCGTCGCCCTCCGAGTCTCCCGATGGAACTGGCAGCTCATCCTTGAGGGAAAACAAGCATGATGTATACGATGCTAACATTCGAAACTTTGCGCCAGTTGCTCGAATCATGAAAAATGCACTTCCGGAGAATGCAAAAATAGCCAAGGAGGCCAAAGAATGCATGCAGGAATGTGTCAGCGAATTCATCTCGTTTATCACGAGCGAAGGTTGGTGGTTATGAGCTCTTTCTTTCATCTCGCTCCGACTTCGCGGTCAGGATGGCTGTCTTATGAAAATCATATGCTGACGACTCTCTCCATTTGGTTGCCTATAGCTTCCGAGAAATGTCACCAGGAAAAACGAAAAACTGTCAACGGCGAGGATATTCTCTTTGCTATGACGTCTCTAGGATTTGAAAATTACGCCGAAGCCTTGAAGATCTACCTCTCCAAATACCGTGAAGTATGGCCTACTGCCCTGACTCAAAACCTATCCGCGTGCATTATTTTTGACAACTTTTTCAACTTTTTGCTTCTTTATCTCGCCGCGCTGGCTTTTTTGCCGAGTTTCTAATGTGTCGTGGCAGCAGTCTCAATCAAACCGTGGCGATAACCAACAAGGCCACCCCGGTGGCCAGGGCTATAGCGCCGCAGGGGGCGCTGGTGCTGGTCCTTCCGCTGGCTCTTTTGAAGGGGGCGCCGACCTGACTGGACAGCAAGCCGAGGGTGGTGCAGATGCCTCTGGCTACATCTATGGCGCCCAGACAGGCCATAACGGGGCCGCTGGCGGCGAAGGGTACTAGAGACAATGCTAGCTAAGTCATGTCTTTAGTGCCACAGAACGCTTCGGGCTCCAGCTTCAGATATGTATCAGTAAAGCGACTGGTGGGTTAGAGAGCATTGTGTTTGGTGACATCCTACCGCAGTGCGGAAACACAGCCGTGTACACACAGGAGCATGATCTTTTGGAACAGGAAACGGGTGGAAATCAATGGACGGAAAGCAATGTGCTAGGCGAGGTAGCAGGAAGCACGGGTCGAACAGTGAGCACAAAAAGCACGACTTTCCGGTTGTTTGCATTACGCCCTAGCTTAGGCCTTGGCCTATGGGATTCTGGTTGCTATTGGTTGCTATTGGCCTTTTCTTGTTTAATATGGATATCGCTGTTGGGTTGTTGATGTATCTCTTATTTGCCATTTTATCTATGTTTTCCTTTATGGTCTGTCGATAGATTCCCCATGGGCATACCGCGTATCAACAACACGACTGATGCTAACATGAGATCGCTCTCGTGGCAAAGTTGAGGTTGTTCAGCAATTGGTATTTGTATTAAGTTTTCCGACGCCGGTGCCCTGTCATGTCTTTCTTACTCGTGCTTAGTCTGCAGCTATTGCCAGAAATGTAGCTCATAGTATTGCCAGCCGTATAAATCAAAGCTGGAGGTGTTTTGCTTCACGGTCATGCCTGTTTAACCGCTGATCATAAGGTCGTGTCACGAAGGTTGTATATGTTATGTAAGGTAAGCAGCCGTTGGATTGTGCTACCAGAAGAAGGACCATTATGTGGTTTGATTTTAGTCGTAATCTTCAGAGCACTCTGGTACGTTGGTCTTAAACACAGACCGACGGGATGTCGGGAAATTAGGAACTGCTATAGTATGTAGAAACCTTGGAGCACGTGCAGACTGTGCGAAGTCGGGGAAAACCAACATAAAAATAGCATAAACTTGTACCGTAATGAGTCTTCACTTATGTCTACAGTGTCAGCCGTTATGAAAGATCGCCAGCAGCAGTCGTATTCCGCACATGTCCGTACGGAGTAAGTAGGCGCAGAGGCGGGGCGGACAATACGGGGAAAGAAAAGAAGAAGAAAAAAAGCACACGTGACCATTTCCACTAAATTCCCCGCGAGACCAGGACTAAATTAGTTATCGACTTTTTTTTTCCCGCGATCTTCTGCCTGCTATCCCGTCCCATATCCTTTGGCAAGATTTTGGCTTCCTCTCTGTTCAATAGCGATCTTTTCCTACTTATTTCGGGCTACTCTGGATTTAGTTACCAGTTCGGTTTCGAGGCTTAGAGCGAGAAGCCGAGCGATGTCGTATCTGTCAACAAGACCTGCCCAAAGCTTCAGTACCTCTTGCGACGTGACCCAGGACTAGCAGCCGCTCGCATCTCGCTGTTTACCTCATCCACAAAGGGTTTGTGTATGGGGGGAAAAACAAAGATGATGCCTGGGCCAGCTACACCGAAAATGGCCGGCCACTTAGGTCTTTTGTCTCCCGCTAGCAGCTCCGGCGTGCCCATCAAGTCAATTCTTCGAATCAACTCGAGTGCAACGATCAAAGCAAACTTGTCCTCCAGCGCCGACAGATCCCATCTGAAACGGAAGATCAGCGATCGAAAAAACAGTATAGAGAGAAGTGATGATGCATCCGAGATGGAGGAGGACGGGCAGGGCGGCAGAGCGCGGAGCCCCCAAACCAAAAGGCAAAAAACTGTTCACTTCGACCTCAGCTTGAACATCACCACCGAGGTTGGCACCCGCACACTGGAAGACACGAAGCGTGCTGTGCGGAACGCCCTTGAGATGCACGCTGCTGGAGACGACCAAGAGTACATCGAGTTGCAAGAGGCATTTACAAACGACAGGGATAGTTATCTCAGCCCGCTAGCAGGCGAGGAAGAGGACAGCGTGAGGCCAGAGGAGCTGGTGCTCTATGTCATCGCGCTCACAAACTCCACTCCGATGCTGAACAAGTCATGTGCGACACTGGTCAAGAAGATTCTCGGCTGCTCGTGGCTTGGACGTGACGAAAAGTTCTTCCGGGCGTATGCGCAATGTACGTCCTCTCCCTCTCCGATCCGCCGGCTGTGCTGCAAGAGCTCAATCTTCTGATTCTGACAACCTCTAGTTCTCGCAGCATTGATCAGCTCCCAAGGAGTCTATATGCGCCCTATCCTAGAGGTACGCAGCCCGCATCTGTCACGGTTATCGGTATAATCGCTAACCCGTCCCAACAGATGATTGTCGACCGCTTCATGGAACCCCGCCCTTCATCATGGCACGTCCCTGACTTCCCCGCTGTTGACCGCGAGACAGCACAGAGCAGGCTACATATCGCGCTCGAATACATCCTGCAGCTCTTCCCGGCTGCGCGATCTGCAGTCTGCAAAATTGTCTCCCAAAAATTCCCCTTCCCGACCGAGTCGAAAAGCGTATACCTATGCTACCTCGACAACCTCCTAAGAATCCGCAAGTACGCACCAAAGCTTGGGCCGGAACTGCTCGAGGCAATAACGTCGAATCTGGTCAAGATGGACACCGAGTTTCAGTTGGATCTTAGCGATATGGACGACGAGCTGGTATCGAGAGTGCTATATCAAGTAACAAGCAAGGATGGCGACACGTCTCTTTACGACGATGACGATGACGACGACGACGACGATGCAGATAGTGACGACGAGAGCGACCTACCGGGTTTCGGCGAGCCGGACTACGATGAGGAAGCCAGCAAGATCGACAAGTCTACAAAGCTGGTTCAAAAACTAGACGCTGTCCTCGAACGGCTATTCTCTCTCTTTGCTCCCGAATTCGAAGATCCAGATTCAGAGGCCTCTCGGCAGTGCCTCGGCGATATGCTGTCTGACTTTGTCAACTTTGTTCTCACCGTGCCCAGCTCCCGACACACTCAATTCCTTGTTTTCCATTTCAGTCAGAGAAGCCTTGCCTTGCAGGATATTTTCACCGGAACACTGCTAAACCTGGGCTTCGAATCCAACCGGCCGGCCGCGGTGCGCCAAGCAGCGGCGTCATATCTGAGCAGCTTCGTGGCTCGTGCGGCACGTGTGCCTCGAGAGACAGTACGAAACGTTGTGGGCATCCTCTGTCACCGCATTGATATGTATCGGCGCAGCAACAGCGAGGCGTGCCGAGGCCCCGACTTGCGGCGGTACCAGGAGCTCTATTCGTGGATGCAGGCTCTGCTCTATATCTTCTGCTTCCGGTGGCGCGACTTGGTGGACTCCTATCCAGACATTGTGGACCCTGACGACCCGGCGTCGTTTGTGGGACATGAGGTAGAATGGATGCCTGGTCTGAAGCAATCGCTGACGAACATCATCTACTCGGTTTTCAACCCGCTGATGGTCTGCTCGCCGGCAATCGTTTCCGAGTTCGCCAAACTGGCGCACTCAATGCGGTTTATGTACATTTTCCCTAGGTTGGAAAGCAACAAGAGCATCCACTTGTCTCAGTTTGTATCCGGACACTACGGCAATGGTGATGCACTACGGGAAGATGCAGGCTACACGGTCGAAGATGAGAAGCGGCTGCAGCTGGAGGGAAACTTCCCCTTTGACCCGTACCTGCTACCAGCGAGCAAACACTGGCTAGAGGGCGATTATCTCCAGTGGACCCCGATTGCAGGGGTGGGCGGACATGAGGACGAGAGTGACGATGACAGCGATGACAGCGACAACTTCGGTAGTGCTGACGAAGGGTTTGAAGAGGACACGGCAACTGATCTAGAGGAGGATTTATGATCATAGGTTGGATGGCAGTTAGCGGGTCTTCCGCCGGTTGTCGGATTTTATTTCGCTGCCATTTTTTTGCATTGTAAGGAGAAATGGCGTTGAGGATGACGCATGAGGTCTGACTGATGATATTCGGCTTATTTTTGTTGTACATTTTTGGGGATTAATGGCAAAGTTTAACAAAGGAAAGAAAATGAAACAAAGTGTTGTACTATTGTAAGATACTATTCCAACTTGAAAAGTGAAACCGGATTGGCGGAATGGCCGCTTCACACGTGATCGAAAAGGCATAAATCACTTTCATCTGGAATGGAATCGGAAGCTGCAACCGTGAATGCGGTAAACGATGCAACCTGTAGCGGGCAATTGAGCCATGTAGACTTTACGCACGCGCTACTAAATAGGCCGGCTTACACCGCACAAAGAGCTTTGATCATCTCGCTAACTGGCCGTCTCTATCTCTAAAATACTGCCGCTATCAAGCAGCGATTCCAAAGCACCTCAACCCGAGGCCACGAACCGACCTACGGAGCACGGTTGCTCTTCTGCGAACAAAAGCCACACAGAAGCATACTGCAACGGGCATCAAAATGGAGCCGGAATCGCGGCCACCATCATCACGACCGTCATTTACCGCTTTTTGGAAGCGAACAAAGGACGCGGCTTCAGCGGCAGCCAAACAGGTCACATTCGTATCCGGCTCTGGTGAGTGCTTCTCTCTCTCTGCTCACTTCTAATTCTTTGGTCCTTGTTCTTTTTGATCCAAGCAAAATCTGGGTCAGCACCGTTGCAGCTTTGCCGATACAAGCTGTAATGGGAGGGGTGGGTGGCGTCTCCCAAGTGAGTGATGCTCGCCCCGGCCCAAAGCATCCTGAATGATTTGTCATTATCCTCGCGAGGGGCGAGAAACGATGAAATTGGAGCCCGCCTTTCCGCAGTTGGAGGCGCCGAAAGACATCAAGGCCTTAAAAGCAGGAAATAACTCCCAAGCAAAGAGGATGTGGAACAAGGCAGCATGGAATCAACACCGTATCATCCCGCCTTTAAAGGACGTTTCTGGCCACGAGCCCAAGGCGCCAGTGGCTAGATAAACTATATCTGTCAATCCCCTAGACAATTAGGATCTCTCATGCCATCGTTTGGAATGCGGGCTTGCCGGTCATGCCGTAAACCGACAGCAGCTGAATACTACAGCCGGGAGCGAAAGGATATTGTCCAGGCCTTTTGGTCCACTGAGGCGACCTAGCAGTCTTTCCTGTCAGCAGACGGGAAACGGATTGCAGGATGCCGGCGGCCAAAGAGCTTGAATGCAGCGCGCATTGCGGACTCGTGCTTATGCTCTTATATGCTTTGCGGCCCTAGCATTACAACACCCGTTTCTTCTTACCCTCCCAACCCTACCAATAGCCCCGGCTTGCCAAAGTGATCTAGCCGTCATTCATTCCCATTGTCCATTCTTATTTCTCGCACTACCCGTTGCTTCTGCACAGCCCTTATTTTATTTGCAAATGCTATCTTTCAAGACTAACCGCAGCTGTACAGTATCTGGTCGCGGCAAGGGTCGTAACAAGTTCGACAAAGCCGACCCGTACGCCTGCGGGGACGATTCTAGCAGCGAGGACGATGGCGAGGATGGCATTGCCGACATTGATGGGTCAGCAGCAGCCTCGGGCTCTACCTTGACCAAGGCACAGCTCCGTCGCGCCCAGGTCCGCCGTGCCCAGGTCCAGCACCGCAAGCGCAAGGCCGACTATCTGCGCCAGCTTGAGGTTGATGTGAACACGCTGCGCGACCTCATCGCCGACACCGAGAGGGACAGTCGCAAGCTTCGACGTGAGAACGATAATATCCGCATGCGATTGGGCATTTCCAGCACTCGTGGCAGCAGTAGTGGTGGAGCTGGAGGCAGCAACATTGGCATTGGCGATGTGACTCTAGATGTGCCAGCAGTTACTGGTTCTACCCCAGATGATGCCGCTGTCGGGGGGGGCGTCCCTCAGCTTGTCTTTTCGTCGGCGCCAGACACGTCGCCCACAGCAACAGCATCATGGGATACCAGCACGACGACGACCGGCCCCTCCCCCACGACCATATCGTCTTCCACGTCGCCGGCTGCTCAGTGGGGCATTCCGATCGCTGCTACAGAGACGACCGATGCCAAGGTTGATTCGACAGGCTCCTTGTTCGCCGATATCGACCTCGACGACATCATAGTCACCCTGGAACTGGACGAGATGGTGGGCACGCCTGTCTACCGCATCTCAAGCTCGTCTGTGTCGTCATCATCTCCGTCTTATGGTGAAAATTCAACCACCTTGCAGTTCCCCGCGTCGTCGGTCTCACCCGCTCCCTTTTTCAATCCGGTCACGACATCAGCCACGACATCGACGACGATGCCTCCTTCTTTAGACCTGGCTTTGGATCCGGTCCCGATGACAGAAGCAGTACCGGCAAACAACTCTGGGTTGGTCCTCCCAGGATATCCGGAGATGCCTGAAATGACTATTGATCAAGTGCACATGGCTTTTAACTTCATATTGGCGTAAGTTTCTTGCCTCCTCGTATCCTCCCTTCTCTGCAGATCCTCGGGCACATTAATATTAACTCAATCACCAGGCTCGAGCACGTCTGCTGGCATCATGCAGGGCATCAATTTTGCAGCCCTATCGAGGGGCTTCCCCATGCCGGTCATACCCTCATGGCTTCTAACCTGCTGCTTCGCCATGCACCTACTGAAGTTCACGAGGTCGTAAATGCATCCAACGACAAGATCATGCGTGAACAGCTGAGCCAGACCTCCCATAGCCACGACACAGCTGATTCCGGAGGCAACGACGGACTTGGTAGCAGCATAACATGGAAGGCCCGCGACGTGTCTCTTCAGTCGCTGTATGGGCTGGCCACGTCGCTCAATCCGTCGGCGGACAAGGAGCTGACTCCCGTACAGGCGTGGTTCGACATGGCCTCGCGGTATCCACTGTCGGTCCTTTTGCGGCAAGACGTGCTCGGTGAGCTCAAGCGTGGCTTTACTGGCGTTGTCAGGTGTCTCTATTTTGGTGCTGTCATGGAGCGCGAGGCGTACGAGAGCGTGGTCAGTCGCATTCTGAATCCAATAGTGGTTGCCGAGACAGCCAGCTCCGGCTTATAGGCCGCAGAGCAGCACGGTAATTGAGATGCATATTGCGAGCTCAGGCGTTTGGCGATGGGTTGGAACAAAAAGGAGTTTTGTTTACATTACACCAGTGGCGGAACAGCTTTTTCATGGGAGAAATACTCTTATTGCCAGCTGTCCTACAGTGGTGGTTTACGACACAACAGTAGCGGTCACGCCGTCACAACTGGTAGTCATGACGATTATTTCTCCTTTGTATACCACGTCTTTTTGATAGTTGGCAGTCTGTATATTCTAGCTGTTTGCTGGTACTAAGCCCGGCCCGTCTTTGCACCGAGCCCTGGAGGGGTTATGATTCATGCGTTACACAGGTACCGCTTATCGTCGGAATTACGACCCGTCCTCCGCTTCCACGACGCGCTGACCCAGCGTCCCAATGCGTTGTATTGCCAAACCTCCCGCCACACGTCGCGAGTTGTGTTCGGTCACTCCCTAACAGAAGACCAGATGGCAAGCACACATCCTGTGAGGCGCATTGCTGGACGGGCCAGGAGAAGCCCCGGTCCAGCCAGATTTCTGTCGGGGTTCTCCGCTTATCCTATCGTATCTACTCCCAGTAAGCACGGCTTAAATTTGCTGTCTACCCATCTATTAGCTCCTGACTTTTTCCATATAAAAGGCCGCTGCCTTCGTTTCAAGCCCGCATGTCGATCTCTGCAACAACAGACCCGACAAGTCTCATCCGCCATGGCTCAAAGCGAAGCAAGCAAGCCCAACAACTGGGTCGGCAGTGCCGGCGCCGGCGGCTTCGATCTCCGGAGTACGATTTTGTCCCCCCTTACTCACGCTGTCCCCTCTCGTATTGCCATCGCTGACTCCCTCCTCTCCTAGGCGATACTATGACGACACCCACGGCATCCATGCTGGCAGCGATTCAGAACGCCTCCCTTTTGGACGACGTCTTGAGAGAGGACCCGACGACCCTAGCCCTCGAGGCTCACTGCGCTAAGCTGGCCGGAAAGGAGGCCGGGCTCCTTGTTCTATCCGGAACAATGGGCAACCAGGTGGCGCTCCGGGCGCTCTTGAAGCAGCCACCACACTCGGTGCTGTGTGATAGCAGGTCGCATATCTTCAAATACGAAGCCGGAGGGTGAGTGCTCTCAAGCGTCCCTCCTCTGCATGGAACATGCGAAGCACGCCGCCAGCAAGTGATTTTTACCTGACGCTCTCCGGGGTTCAGGGTAAGCTCTCTGTCTGGAGCCATGATTATCCCGTTGTTGCCCAAGAACGGCATCCACCTCACGCTAGAGGAAGTCCAGCAGAGTGCCGTGCTGGGCGACGACATTCACGGCTGTCCCACCCGGGTCATCAGCCTGGAGAACACGCTGAACGGCATGATCATGCCACTTGACGAGGTGCGCCGCATCTCCGACTGGGCCCGCAGCCACGGCATCCTGATGCACTGTGACGGCGCGCGCCTGTGGGAGGCCGCCGCGTCGGGCGCGGGCAGCCTGGCCGACTTCTCGGCCTGCTTCGACACCGTCTCCCTGTGCTTCTCCAAGGGCCTAGGCGCACCCATAGGCAGCATCATCGTGGGGCCCAAGGACGTGATCAAGCATGCCAACTGGATCCGCAAGTCCCTGGGCGGTGGGCTGCGGCAGGCAGGCGTCATTGCGGCCGCCGCGCAGGTGGCCGTCGACGAGACCTTTGGCACCGGCCCCAACGGCGAGGGCGGTCTGCTGCAGCACAGCCATGCCCTGGCCGTCGAGATTGCCAAGATGTGGACCGACCGCGGCGGCAAGATGCGGTACCCCGTGCACACAAACATGGTGTGGATGGACTTTCCCGCCAGCGGCGTTGACGACAAGCTCTACGCCGAGGTGGCCGCCGCCGAGGGCCTCAAGGCATTCTACGAGCGCCTGATCGTGCACTACCAGATCTACCAGAATCGGCAGGAGACAGTTCCACGGCTGGAGCGACTGTTTTCCAAGGTGCTCGACAAGGCAAACAAGGTGTCTGCAGCGGACGTCGTGTCTGCAGCCAAGTCGGCATATCCCGCCTCCAAGTGAGAGCGCACCCTAATACGACGCATCTCGGGCCGAATGCAAACCAAGTAGCCTGCATACAAAGTAGCACCCTCTAGAGCGAACTGCAGACTCGATGATTGCGGTTGCATTAATACAGAGACATTAGAATTGACGCTTTAAATAGAATTTTTGTCTAAATGTCTCATCGCCTTTGTTACTGCGTTCTTCCAGTAAGCCCTTGTACCGGTACTTCCACTGCACAGGAAGCCATCACGGACTGCCCGCGAACTATTGACGTCAGCTGTACAGGGTTATAATGGAGGAAATACAAGTACAGAGCAGCCGGCAGTACTTGGTCAGGCTGCGGATCTGCAACACTCTAAAACGCGGGGAAGGCCCCATCAAAGCCCCACAAAAGCAGGCGTTGATTCCCACGCAATTATGCAGCGGCATGCTTCTACAGCAGGCCAGGTCGGAAAGGTCGGAAAAGGCCTGCTGACGATGTCAGTTTGCTCTTCCGCTTTGTCGCCAAGCTTGGCTTCAGAGCGGCATTTTTGTTCATTAGTGGACCTGCTTCTTAGAAAGAAGTGCACGGTGGAAATCAAGTCGGCCCTTATTTTTTCAGTTGCGGGGAGTCCGAAGCAAAAATCGTGCAACCCAACAGCAATAGCCGTCAGTTGTAGCCTCGTTTCCCGTATGTTGCCTAAGCCAAGCCGGCGAGCGATCGTTGCCGTTTTCTTTTTTTTTCTCGCGTAAAATATTGCTCGCCGCTGTCGGCAGGGAAATCTAGATTTAAATGGCTTCCCTTTGTTTCTTGTCCTTCCTTTTATTGGCGATCGTAAGATGTAAGAGTTCCCAAGATGGAAAGAGTTTAAAAGGCGAAGCCTGGGTCCCTTCCTTCCTATTCCACCTGCTTGACATTACCTTTGTTCTCTCGCATCCGCGCCTCTGAATCATCTTAAGCACTATCAGGCCATAATATATTATCAACCACATCCATATGGAAGCCGCAGCTTCACTTTTCAAAAGCCTTGCTGCCGGCGCAAGAGCTGCTATTAGTCTTTACACGATTGCAGCCATATTTGCTCTGCCGGCCGCGGGCTTGTTCCATAATATTTCAGTCATTGCTCCTTGCGATTCACCTCTCTACTGCTATGGAGACGTCCTTGAGCAGATTGAACTCGCGGCTCCTTTCTCGGATTCCAAGACCTTTGTGGATATGTACGTTCTTCCTCTTCATGTAGCTTGTTTGTGGCTTCATAAGTGCATGGCCTGGGAGCGCTTTATCCTTAATGCAATCGGAGACAGTGTCGTTTGTAAATTGGGAAGCGGAGTCGCTTTCCTGGTATCTTTTTTTTTGAATTCCAATTAACCCATAATATAGGCCGACCATCCGGCCGTTGGAGGAAGTTGTGGCCGCCTTTGAGAACCTAACCAAGCCGCTGAGCAACAACACGGAGCTCAACGACTTTCTCAGCACATACTTTGCTGCGGCTGGTGGCGAGCTTGAGAGTGTGCCCGAAAAGCAGCTCACCACCAACGCAACCTTCCTCAAGAAGATTAACGATACGGTTATCCGCGAGTTCGTAAACAAGGTGATCGATATCTGGCCGGACCTGACACGCCAGTACACCGGCGGCGTTGCAGGCTCCAACTGCACTGGCTGCCAGTCCAGCTTCGTGCCAGTCAATCGCACATTTGTGGTTGCCGGTGGCCGATTCCGCGAGCCTTACTACTGGGACTCTTTCTGGATCGTCGAGGGCCTGTTGCGCACCGGCGGTTCCTTTGTCGACATATCGCGCAACACTATTGAGAACTTTCTCGATTTTGTTGAAAAGTTCGGCTTCGTCCCCAACGGTGCCCGCGTCTACTACCTCAACCGCTCGCAGCCACCCTTACTTTCCCAGATGGTACGCATATACATCGAGCACACCAATGATTCATCTATACTCGAACGCGCTCTGCCGTTGTTGATAAAGGAGCATGACTTCTGGTCTGTCAACCGCTCCGTCGCCATTACTGCTCCCGACAACCGCACGTATACTTTGAACCGGTAAGTGCTCGTCGGCCGATCTGCTTTTGCTTCCGCCCATTGCTGACAGTCTACAGATACGCCGTTCTCAATAATCAGCCACGGCCGGAATCATATCTGGAAGACTACGTGACGGCCAACAACAAGTCATATTACTCTGCGTCCGGTACAGTCTACAACGAGACAAGGCCTCTTAACGGCTCTGAAAAGGCAGCGCTATACGCCCAGCTCGCGAGTGGTGCAGAGTCAGGTTGGGACTATGGCACCCGTTGGCTGGCGCGACCTGGAGATGCCATCAGAGACGATAACTTCCCGCTGCGCTCACTTAACACCAACAACATAGTGCCTGTCGACCTCAACTCGATACTGTACTGGAATGAACTCACAATCAGCGGTTTCTTGAATAGCACGGGCAACCAGTCGGCGGCTACTTCATGGGCTAAAGCTGCTAAGAAACGCAGTGATGCAATGTATGCTCTGATGTGGAACGCCACTCTCTGGAGCTACTTTGACTATAACATCAGTTCTCACGCCCAAAATATTTACATCCCAACTGATGCCGACACCACCGCAGCGGAGAACTCGACAGCACCAAACGGAACCCAGGTGCTCTTCGACGTTGCCCAGTTCTACCCGTTCTGGACAGGTGCCGCTCCATCGCATCTCAAAGATGATCCATTGGCTGTGAAGCTGGCATACGCTCGTGTTAGCGATCAGCTAGAAACTCAAGCTGGGGGGATTTCGGCAACGAACTTGAAGACGGGCCAGCAATGGGACGAACCGAACGTGTGGCCGCCGTTACAGTATGTATTGATGCAGGGCCTGCTAAATACGCCTGCAAAGTTTGGCACCGACGACTCAGACTACCAAAGTGTGCAAGATCTCGCTCTGAAAATTGGTCAGCGCTATTTGGACTCAACATTCTGCACTTGGTACGCCACTGGTGGCTCGACATCCTTGACACCGCAGCTATCCGGACTGACGTCTGCGGACAACGGTACAATCTTTGAGAAGTACGCGGATAATTCTACTAATGGTGCCGGCGGTGGTGGAGAGTATACCGTTGTGGAGGGATTTGGCTGGTCAAATGGCATCATTCTCTGGACGACCGACACTTTCGGAAACAAGCTTATAAGGCCCAACTGTGGTAACATCACAGCAGCCAATGTCACGCCCGGCAAGCGAAAGAGAAGTAATGATGACAGCGGTGCGGCTCGTCGTTCCCGCCCACCAAGTGCTGTCCAGCTGGATTCATTCGATGCTACTTGGACAAAGATGTTTGGCAGGTACAGTAGGGATAGTCATTAGACCAGAGACGCCTTTGTCGAACATTGTGTGGGCAAAAAACGGGGGAATAGAGCCTCCGTCGCACTGAAGAAGCCATTTTATGATTTCAAGGGTTGTGGATGGCTCATGAGAAGACAGCATGCAATTGTATTATCTCATGGAAATCATTTTCAGTTTATGCAGAAGTCTTGTCATCCCCGCCGCCGGTGGCATCCTCCGTCGTCTCGATATCTGACCGCAAGAGACTGTATACAGAAATATCGTCAAAGATGCCGTATTTAAGGCTAGCACGTCGGCGCACGCCTTCGAGAACGAAGCCACACCGCTCCAAAACCTTTGATGAGGCTTTGTTGGGTGTGCATACCCAGGCCTCAATACGCTCCAGTTTCTCGCCGGTTGGGACGAGGGTGTCGCTAGCGGGAGACAGAGCCCAGCGAGAGAATGCATAGGCGGCCTCGCTGGTGATGCCACGGCCCCAGTACTTGCGGCCGATCCAATAGCCGAACTCGCGAGTGCACCTTTCCGTCCCATCATCGCCAAAAGGCTGCAAGCCTATGCCACCAATGCAGGTGTCGTCAGGCAGGCAGATTGCCAGGTTCAGGCAGGTCGGGGGGTTGGGCACGGGGCCTGGATCACCCTCCTTCCATTCTGGCATGCCCTCGGCCCTGGCCATGCGTAGCCACCCGATTGCATCGGCCTCGGTGTACGGGGAGGGGAAGCGGTCCCGCATAAAACGAAGAATCTCCGGGTCGTTGGCAGCTTCTTGCATGGGGCCGGCATCCGAGGCGCGGTAGGGCCGGAGAATGCACCGTTGAAGTTTCAGGACAGGTCGAGGGTCAGACATGATGACAGTTTCTGGTCTGGCGGGATGACGAGTCAGATGAAGCGTTGGTTTGCACACTCTTCGGCAGGATTGCTCAGATGGGGGTCTTTACAAGACGAGGGCTATACGTGCTAGATAAGCAGACCTATCCGGCTTGAGTCATTCGGTGTCTCCCCAATCCATCGTCGGATTTAATATACACTAATATACATTATACACTTTGGCGCTGTTGACCATGATAGGGCAAGATATGAGCGCAGCGTGATTGTACTTGTCGTTGCGAGCGTAAGACGACGGTGGACCACCTTCTGCATTTGTGTTAATGCGATGCGAGCAAACGCTGTGCGGATAAATGCGGTACCGGGCTCCGTCTAACAAGGAGCCACGGGTTCCTGACTTTGATCTAGCTGGCGGCGGGACCCACTACAGCTGAGGCACTGGACAACGGAGTAGGGGGAAAAAGGTGAATGTGGCCTTAACTCTGGACGTAAACGATCGGCGTAGCAGTGCGATTACGACGCCGTTGACGAGAATTGAGGCACAACGGTAACCTGCTCCCATCCATTATCGCCTCCGAAGGCATTCACGCCTCCTATTGTTTTATTAGTATTTTAAACAGGGGCTGAGCTGGCCACATCGTATGCTTGTCTTTTTGAACGGCTGAGACCTTACTTCGAGAGCGCTTTCTGCTTTAATCAGCTTCGACACTTCGAATCCGACCTTCTATTCTGCTTTTACGCCTCCAGAGCTATCCAGTGAAACGTATCCGGCTTCTCTGCATCAGACAACACGCGATATTCTCTCTTCTACCGGCTGCTGCTGCTGCAACAATGGCGGCCAAGTCGAGGTTTACGAGGCTCGATGCCTTTACCAAGACGGTCGAGGATGCACGCATCCGTACAACGTCGGGCGGCATTGTGACCATTGTGTCGCTGATTGTGGTGCTGTACCTGGCCTGGGGAGAGTGGCTGGACTACCGGCGGGTCATCATCCGCCCAGAGCTGGTCGTGGACAAGGGTCGAGGTGCGTTTACAAGCTTACGAGCACAAGTCTACGAGAGAGGAAAAGGCTTCAGTAGAGGGGCGAGACATCGTGCTAACACATGAGGGCGCTGCCTCTAGGCGAGAGAATGGAGATCCACCTCAACGTCACGTTCCCCCGCATCCCGTGCGAGCTTATGACGCTCGATGTTATGGACGTTTCGGGCGAGCAGCAGCACGGCGTGCAGCACGGCGTGCGCATGGTGCGGCTCAAGCCGCAGAGCGAGGGCGGGGCTGAGATCGAGGTGAAGACGCTAGACCTGCACGCGGAGGCGGCGTCGCACCTGGATCCGGACTACTGCGGACCGTGTTATGGAGCGACGCCGCCACAGCACGCGACCAAGCCGGGCTGCTGCAACACGTGTGACGAGGTGCGCGAGGCGTACGCGTCGTCGTCGTGGGCATTTGGCAAGGGCGAGAACGTCGAGCAGTGCCAGCGCGAGCACTACGCGGAACGGATCGACGAGCAGCGGCAGGAGGGCTGCCGCATCGAGGGCGGCCTGCGCGTCAACAAGGTGGTGGGCAACTTCCACATAGCGCCGGGCCGCAGCTTCAGCAACGGCAACATGCACGTGCACGACCTCAAGAACTACTGGGACATGCCGACGCCGAACATGCACTCGTTCACGCACACGATCCACTCGCTGCGCTTCGGCCCCCAGCTGCCCGAGTCGCTGCAGAAGACGCTCGCCGGCGGCGGCACCAAGGAGCAGCCCTGGACGAACCACCACATCGACCCGCTCGACGGCGTGCAGCAGGAGACGGCCGACCCCAACTTCAACTACATGTACTTTATCAAGATCGTGCCGACCTCGTACCTGGCGCTGGGCTGGGAGAAGACGTTCCGCGGTTACGTGGACGACCACGACTCGGCCGACGTGGGCTCCTACGGTCTGCTGGCCGACGGCAGCGTGGAGACGCACCAGTACTCGGTGACGAGCCACAAGCGGAGCCTGCAAGGCGGCGACGACGGCGCGGAAGGCCACCAGGAGCGGCTGCACGCACGAGGTGGCATCCCGGGCGTCTTCTTTTCTTACGTAAGCATCACATACACTTATCTGTTTCCCAATTTTTCCGTCTTTCTTTCTGTCTTTCTTTCTTTCTTTCGCTCTTTTGGTAGCCTCTCCGCTGACCTTGTACAGGACATCTCGCCCATGAAGGTGGTCAACCGCGAGGAGCGAGCAAAGACATTTGCAGGCTTTCTGGCAGGCTTGTGTGCCATCATCGGAGGCACGCTGACGGTGGCGGCAGCCATTGACCGGACCGTGTTTGAAGGCACGATCCGGCTGAAGAAGCTGCGGTCAAAGGACATGTAGCGAAAGATTTGGCGTGTGTTGATTAGTGTTGGTACGCCTAGGGTGTCTGGAGTGTGAGGGGGGGTGGGCTCCCAAGTCTGTTTGTTTTTTCTACGCTGTATGCATAGTGAGGAGTTCGGGTATTGCTTTTCTTTTTCTTTTTGGCCTTTATAACCGAAAAAGGGTGGTTGCTATATAAAATCTAAGTTCTTTTTTGGCGGGGGTTTTCTTCTTCTTTTTTCGTGGCCTATTGGCCCTTTTTGGCTTTTTTTGGCTTTTTAAATTGCACAGCGAGAGATCCGAATGGATGCATGGAGTAATAAGATGCATGCATTACGTAGTACATTGGTAACGTTAATTTGGAGAAAGCACATGGCCTACCATTTTCTTCTCTTTTAGCTGATTCCTGGCAGGTTATTGGTCACTCGTCAAATTTGACTTGACCTCCTTTTCGACCACACCCTCTACTACTCATACATAGTATAAGGTATTACAGCCTTCGGCCCCTCTTCTGGTGGCTCATTGCCTTTTTTTTCTTTCTTTTTTTTTTTTTATAACTATTGGCCTCCCCATTGGCTTCTCCATTGGCCTCGGCAATAGTCAGTCAATTTCAAATAGAATGTTCTGTACGCCTGCGGGGAGTCTTCGATCTGTCAATTGGCCATCCAAACTCTGGCCCTGACAGCCTTTAAGTTAATCACATGTTTCTGCTATGTATGAGCAAGCGTACGTGCATTGAGCCATCTCCCGCGACCCGCTAGTATCAAATCGGTCGAATTCCCATACATAGCATGTACTATGTAGGGTCCTCGAGGAGGCTGCTGCCTCTTCATGCATAAAGGTCGTGCCATGCGAGATGCTCCATAAGTCCTGTGAGCGAGCGCTGGGCTGCATGCAACTTAAAAAGCTCGTATAAAAAACTATAGCCTTATTGTAAGTACAATTACGGCAGTTTGCCCTCCTCAGACGTACTTTGTCCCGATCTAGCCCGTTACCCAAGACGAAGAAAAAAAAGCGAAGTAATACGCTATAGATCAAAAGAGGTTTAGTCAAATGTATCATTTCTAGATACGAGTAATACTGAGCCACCAGATCATGGCGGCGGTGATTTGCGCAGTGCATCGGCGAGAACGCTCTTTTACCGGCTTACGTTTGCTAAGAAAGGCCTTGCCTGGCTCTCTGGATCGCTTCGCTTTTGGGGCTTCGCCTCTTGCCATCGTACAGACGCGACACGCATCCTTCTGTATCCTAATATGTATCCTAGTATATAGGATGTATCCTACATAGTCGGATAGTATAGCTGCCAAAAATATCCCACGCTAACATAATAAGACATATCTTATTAGCCGTAGTCGTAGTATCTTACATTTCCCACTGGGCCCTTTGTTGGGTATCTTTTAATATTGTCTATACTCCATACGCGGCCTGATTAGCGGCCCAACGGGCGTCCACACCCAGGCGATAGGGAGCTGCCAGCTACATAGTAAGGCGATATAAAATTGTGGCTGCAGTGAGCCATGCATAGAAATATGAAAGACCAGACGATAACGCCCCCCTGCAGCTTTGGAGCTTCTTCGTGCAACGGGAAAGCTACAACCAAGATACCTACGAGGCACCTGGAGGATTCTCTTATTTCAAAGACGCCTTTTCTTGTTTTCGCAATAACTCCTCCTCGGGTCTTTTGATTTTCTCCACACATGGCCATTTTAGTGCCTATACGAGGCGTAAGGGTGGGTCTAGTCAGCCCAGGTACGACGCAGTTGTTAGGACGTTTCTATGCGCTAGCGCTGTTGCCTTTTCCTTCTTTCGCGAACTGGCTTTCTCCAATACTACACATTGTCCTGCTACTTCTACGGAGTACGGAGTCGTAGAGGGCATATCCCCCCTGTAGTTTGTTCGGGCAATGGTCTGTACTAGACGAGTATCTTTCTCGTACTCCGTAATTACCCCGTATTCTTCTCCTCTGGTCGGCTTCTTTCCCCTACCATGCAGAGTCAAGGAGGATCTAACATAACGGTTCCCAACGTCCGCCCGTCTGTATCTTGTGTATCTTTCCGCACATGCACCTTTTCTTGTCTTTCTGTTCCTGTTCCCTGTTTCCTTTTCCGTGCCCCCCTGAGGTTTGGATCGACACCCGCAACGTCAACTGCTCTGCATTTCCATCTCTCGACCGACTGCATGCTTGCACGACGAACAGCTAGGGAGAGATCCTTGTAACGCTTCAGAGGTCTGACTCGCCATCCATCTTGCACCCCCTCCCTGCTGCTCTCCTTCCTCTCCTGCTCCTGGTCCTTCCCTTGCTCCTCTCGGCTGTCCAACGGTTTTCACTCTCACCTACAGCTTTTTTTCATTTTTTCTTTCCTCGTCCGATCGCCATCACCAAGACCCGGTCATTTCTTGAGAAGACCCATTCCTCCCTTGCTCTGTTCCGCACCCCTGTCCCCCCTTCCCGTCCTGTATCGCCTTCGTTAATTGTTTCTGCCCTTTCCCACCCCTTTCCTTGCACGCCAGCCCATTCCACCCACCCTACTTTTCACCACCCGCCGTCGTATCTTGCCTGCGACGTACACCCATTCTCTCTTCCCCCCTGTTTGCCTGCTTTTGTGAGTTTCGAGTTTGGGTTTCGCCTTCCCCCTCGCTCACTACACGCTTTCATCGTCAATTTTGTCACCTCGTTTCCGACTTTTGACTTCTTCGATGATCTAAATCACTTTACCTCTGTCGTGTTTGCTCGCCACTGCAAGCCCGTAATTGACCTTTTTGAACGACAGATATCATGGGACTGCCCGCGACTTCATATCTGGATGTCAAGTACCGACAACATTAGCCACTGCTTTTCCTGGACTCTCGACACCAGCTCGACAGTGACCTTTCATTCGTATATTTTTTTAGCGGCCGCTTCATGAAGAAGAGCACGATCTAGACTGGCCACCTGCACATTCACTTTCGGGACCCTGGTCAATCCCGCGCTGTTGAGCGTGCTCTCACATACACCGCGATTAAACGACAAACAGACAGCCAAAGCGAGACGGCAATGATATGACAGAAGATTGAGCATAACCAATCATCTCTATCATCTATAGATTGTGACGCCTTCCCGTACTGCACTTTGTTGATATTTTGCGCTATCTGCGATTCTTTCGCTGTCTCCTGACCCGTGGCAAATTGGCTGTGTCCTTCTATCGTCGTTCGATTAGGAAGGAAACCCTTTTTTTTCTCCCCCACGGCCTGCAGGCGGCGCTGCTCTCAGAAGCTCCGAGACCGTCGTCCTTTATGTGTCGAGGGCGCGGGGCCCGCTTCTCTTTATACCCCCATACGTCAACACATACATACAATCAACTTCACAATGTCTTCACATCAGCGCCCAAATTTCATCAACCTTCATACCGAGTCGCAGGATTCTGTCTCGCGTCCTCTCAGGTCACCCCTTAGATCACCCCTGAGGTCACCTCCTCTAAGGTCACCCCGGCTTCCTGGTGCCGGCGATGTTCCTCCCGAGCTATCACCGCTAGATGCATTTGCTCTACAGAGTCGATTGTTGGCGAAACAGCTAGAGGAGAGCGCCAAGTCTGGCCATAGGGTGAGCCGACTTCCACCATTGACGACGTCTAGTCCTCTGGTCATGCAAGGCCGCTCGGACTACTATCGTTCCCTGTCCTATGATACTGGTTCGGATGGCGATCGGGACCTCTCCGACAACTTGCAACAGCCAGTATCAGCTACATCACAACCAGTGACGCCAGGTGGCTTTGGCGTGAGAACCCCGGAAGTTGAGGAGCCCTCCGTGCGGCCCCAGTCCATGCACCCCCGGATGAGTCGCATCCCGCCCACTCCCGACGATAGCGTGCCGCCTCCCGTACCAGAGTATGCCCGCGAACGCCATACATTCTTGCAGCGGAATCACATGAAGCCTGAAGCCATAGAAGAGGACGACGGCACGAGCTATTTTGGTGCAAGAAGAGAACGCTCCCCATCTCCACTAGCTGAAGAGCCTCATGACCAGCAGCGGCCACGCACGAATAGGCCGTACAGCTTTGAGGAGGACATAGCCGCCGAAGATTGGCAAGCGAAGGCGGACCAAGCATCGCAACCAGCACTGCCCAGCACATCTCCGCCCAAAGAAGCGTTCCTGCCAACCGCGACAACACAACAGCCTTCGTCCACCTATTCGAGCATGACCTCTTTTACACAGTCCCCGGAGAAGACACTGCTTAGCAAGAACTCGTTCGACTCAACCAGCGGCGGCCTGGCGCCACCTCGAACTTTGTTTCCAAAGCGGTCATCAAGTATCATGTCTTCACCGCTTGAGATAACTGAGGAAGACAATCGCAGCACTATGAGCTCTTCTGTTTATTCCCTAAACGCCCCACGAAAGCTCTCGGCCAGCAGCTTGGCATCGCCGGGGCTCGGCGGCTTTTTTCAGCGGTCTCCATCTATTGGCTCCGACATCTCGGCACCGCTTCCTCGGCCATCGTTCAACTTTTCTCGGCCGCTGAGCCGTGTTGGTACCCCTGGCCTTGAAAGCCCCGCTCGGCAGGCCTCGTCCGACAGCCAGACATCATACAGCCAGTCTTCTTTTGTGCTGGCAGACGACACGGCAAATACTCCTGTCAGTATGAACAGCGAGGGCTTTCCAGACTCGGCAGGGCTGTCTGATGATAATCGGGCGGCTCTCCCGTCCTACATTTACTCTAAATTCGCCTTACCGCGAGGTAAAGTGCCTGAGCGGCCGAATCCTCGTGATGCAGACAACCAGCCCGACGCCTCTTGCTCATGGGAACAGCCCATGGGTCCGCCAAACAATTTACAAACACTTCCTTTTGGTGGTCAGGCACCGCCGTCCCCACCAACTCGCCCATCGAGCTCTGGAAATTTGATGCCTCGACCGTCTCTGGAGCGGAGCAAGCTCAGCACAGAGATGGTCGCCCCAGCCTCAGAATTGTCGCCAAATCCGAGCCGGGCATCAACCGACGGTGGCCGATCATCTGACGATGCCCCCCGTGGTCGTACAATGATACCATCGCACGAAGCTCATGTTCGTGGCAGAACACCTGCGTCGACCACCACAAGCGACACGGCTAGCACCATAAAGGCACGGACGATGAACTCGCTGGCTACGGCGACGGAAATATCAGCCGAGGAACACGTCGACAAGGCTATCGCTCTCCACGAGAGCGGCCAGTTGAATGAGTCGACATACCATCTACGACATGCCGCTCGGCAAGGCAACCCAACAGGCATGCTGCTATATGCTCTTGCTTGCCGACACGGCTGGGGAATGCGAGCCAATCCAAAAGAGGGTGCCGAATGGCTTCGCAAAGCCGCTGACTGCGCCAGCGTTGAGATAGCAGACGATGAGGCAATGATTAAGGAAGGAAAAATGGTGGATTCAGTGGACCGAAAGACGCGCAAGGCGCAGTTCGCGCTTAGCATCTATGAGCTGGGCGTGAGCTACCTGAATGGATGGGGTATCGACCAGGACAGGCCATTGGCATTGCGCTGCTTTGAGATTGCTGGGTGTAAGTTAACCACTCGGACGATGTTATGAGCATTGGATCTTGTTGCTAACGTTTTTTTTTAAGCTTGGGGAGATGTGGATGCACTTGCCGAGGCTGGCTTCTGCTACGCTCAGGGCATTGGCTGCAAGAAAAACTTGAAGCAGAGCGCTCGTTTCTATCTCCAAGCCGAAGCAAAGGGTATGAGCATGGTGGGCAACAGTTGGTAAGTCGCTACAAGGCTATACCGCCAATAAACGAACTGGTTGACTAACGGTCCATGTTTTCTTTAACAGGATCCACAAGGCCAAGTATAACGACGACAATGACTCTTTGAAGTCCGAAAAAGACAAGGAAAAGAAGACACGATCCAAATCCCGGACCAGGACCATGTTCGGCATCAAACATCATCAGTGAGGAGATGGGCTTTGACAAGTCACAGCTGCCAGTATGTGATAAACATATGGCCACTCCCACTTTGCTTGCGAACAAACGATTTAGACGAGCCTCACGCTGCACACACATATATTCATGGTTCGGAGTTGCATATTTGCGGTGTCATCGACCCGCTGTTTTCAAGCTATTAGGGAGCGCATGAAACTATAATGTTTACCCTATAGTTTTGTCTGATTTCTCGGCAAGCGAGGCGGGCCTCTGAGCATCACCGTTCTTTTCGGTGAAGGAGACATTATGGGTGGCAATTCTGCCTTGATTGTAAATTATACCATTGTCGTTACTGCGGCCGTTCTTCTGTTTTCTGTTAAAATACATTGTAACATCTCTGATTGGGACATCCAATTAGGAGATGCCATTTGATGGAATCGTATAATTGGCACAAGTTACACATTTGATGTTAATAAAGCCTTTTGATGTCGCGTATTGGTCGCACTGTATACTGCAGAAATGCGGTTAATACCAAATCCGAGCAAAGCTTGATAGAGCAGTGGAACACATGACTAGTAAGTATTTTTTAGGAGGCTTTGCACTTGTGAACATGAAAACTATTGCATTTGAGGAGCGTCTACCTGCTGTTTCATTGTATCTTATACATTCAACTGGGCTCCTGGCGCTTCTCCGCCATTGCTACTCTCTCTCATGGATCGACCTCCATCTTTCCTATCTCTGCTTCTTCTTCCGCTGGGACATCATGCACTGTGATAAAGTTGCCCAAGTCCTCCTTGCGAATCATGACCTTCTCGTTGAGCACCGCCGTGGTGCCCTTGGGGAACTTGTAACTGCGGAGCTTGGGCACCCGCTCGTTGGGCTTAATGTAATTGCGCATCAACGTCGTCTTTTCGTTCGTGATCACGGCAACATCCACGTTGCTGCCAGACCCCAGGTCGTTGAAGATACCAGCCTGGATGGCTTCGCTGCACAGCTTCACCGCCTCGTCGCGCGTCAACGCCTGTGGCTTCCACTTGGTCTCGAACACCGACATGGCCGCGAGAGATCCGGACCCCATGGTCACGTATGGCAGCTTGTCCGTGCTGCCGTGAGCGTGCACCGTGAACAGGTGAGTACCGGTGGGATCGACGCCGGCCACGACCAGGTATGCGCCGATGTGGCCCTGGTACCGGAAGAGGTGCTGCTTGAGCAGGGTCATGCATGTGACGACACGGGGTTTGCGGCCAGTCGATAGTGAGTGCAGCTCAAGCTGCGAGGAGATGATGGCTGTGGTGAACTCGGTGTCGGCAGCCGTGCCGGCGCCAGCGCACCAGATCTGGGGGGAAATGTAGTGGAGCTTTTCGCAGTTCTTGTCGGCCACGATGGGACCGGACGTGGCACGGGTGTCTGCAGCGATCTGAAGAGTCGTCCGTGTCAGAATTGCAGCCTAAACAGCAACAAAGAGAATCGAGCTAGGTGAGGGATGTAGCAAGACCTACCACAACGCCTCCATCAAAGATGCACCCCACAATGGTGGTACCTGTGCTGGTCGCCTTGGGCAGCGGGACACCACGCGCGTGCAGGGCTGCATTTCGGTTGTAGTTGGAGAAATCGAAGCCAGGCATGGTGACTGCCGAGAAGTGTTGTATCGATGGGATCAGAGAAGAAGGGGCTTGGGCCTTATGCTTCGACGGATGGGGTCGTGAAGACGTCAATAAGCGTTTGAGGGGAGGATGTTGCTGGAACAAGCGAAGAGTGACAAAAACGATTATCGGCCCTGGGTTTGCTCTCTTATCTTCAACTATCTGAGCAGACGTTCCGGGGGTGGTGGACGTCTGAGGAGAATGCGGCGTTGCGATCTTGAAGCAGGAGACTGATAGCGCTGGAGGTGCTGACGAGGCTCAAAAGCTGCCTTCCAAGAAGCCAACAGCTAAACGCGCACCCGCTTGCCTGGTGAAGGGACGTTATGATTGGCCCTGTATCAGAAGACCCACAATCGGAGCTTGGCCTGAGCTCATTCACGTGATGGCGCCTAGCGAGGAGCTTTTTGCAGCCTTTCTCGCTAGATGTCGCGAAATCGCGTCCCCTACAAAAAAAAAGGCAGTGACGACCGGACAAACAATAAAAAAACATAGAGGGCCAATAAAGCAAAGGCGAGCTCCCTCGAAGAAAAATAAACCTCCCCTGCGCTTTGTCTGGGGACCTCTCAGAAACAAATCGCCTTTTACTAGCTCTCTGCAGACATTCCGAGACAGTACAAAAACATCGACCAAGAGCACATGCCTTGCAGCAACAGAGCCTTCGATAAGTCCACGCTACATTGAGCTCTCTCATGAGTTGCGTCATCCTCCAGACGACTATAATACTTCGCTCAAAGAACTGAAACAATGGCCTTCAGCTTTGGCAGCCTTGGAGGAGCTGCCGGTGCTGGGGCATCTGTTGCCGGTGGAGGTGGCGCCCGGGTGAACCAAGGGACAGATCTCGAGCTGATCCAAACAGAGGTGTGTGTGAAGATGCGATGTTGCCATGCTAAATGTATCCCCTCGTATAGTCGTGTTTCCCCTCGTATAGTCGTGTTTACTGTAGCTAACATATTGCTATCCAGGGCCTGGGTTTCCTCAGCGTCGCCGGCGACACAAAACTCCAGCTTGTCTCTAAATGGAACGAGCCACCGCTACCGACCGCCTCGCTCATCAGCATTGCTTCACACAAGGGCCTCGTTGCGGCTGCAAGCCCCGATGCTGTCATCATCGCCACGACAGAATCTGTGCGGAAAACTCTCCTGGCCGAAGGCGGCGGGGACAGTGACACGGACATCCGCCCATTCCACCCGCAGGTGATTATCCCCATGCAGCTGCGCGTCTCCCAGCTCGCTTTTGCTGCCGACGAGTCCTTCCTGGTCCTGTCTGCCGAGACAGGCGGTGGCCTGGCCGTCTACGATGTTCAGGCGCTTGCGCAGGGCAGCACGACCCAGTCAGCCTTTGAGCTGTCCACAAATGGCGAGACGTTGTTGTCGCTGGTGCCCAACCCCATGGCCGACAAGGCAGAGCTGGTGGCACTCGTCACCGCAAACGGAAACCTGTTCATGGCCGATCTAAAGCAACGCACGCTTCGCAATGGCCCTACCGGCCAGCCTGTCCTGCGCTCACAAGTGAGCTGTGTGGCCTGGAGCAGCAAGGGCAGGCAGATCGTCGCCGGCTGCGCCGACGGCTCCGTCTACCAGTTGACGCCGGACGGCCAGGAGACAGCCCACATCCCCAAGCCTCCGAATCTAGGCGACTACTACGGTAAGATTTTTTCTTAGCGGTGCCCATGCTTTCTATATGTCTGAGCAAGTACTGACTAGCAGCAGTTGCCTCCATATCGTGGCTCGAAAATGACGTTTTTCTTGTCATCCATAATCCGACAGCAGGGGGGCAGCCGTCGGAATACCACATCATCACGCGGAACGCCAAGGTGCCCGAGCTATTCTACCAGAAGATCAACGACCCTGTTGAGCCGTTTGGCGACAAGACACCGCACCATTCCATCCTTCGACTACGCAACTTCCCCCCCAACCTGCAAGATCTGCTCCTCGTTTCGTCAACGGCGGTGGAAAACATCGGGCTTTTGACGCGCTCCAAGGCTCCCCTGGCCAGCAATGTAGCTGCAGACAAGATCACAAACGTATTCACATCGACAGAGCTTGCCGATGACTCGAGGCGTGCTCAGCTGCCGATGTCTACGGACTACAACGACACCTTCCCTATCGGCGTAGCTCTGGATTTGTCCAGTAAAGACAAAGTCCCGAAACCAATTCCGACGGATGAGATCGAGGAGTCCCCCGGGCCACTTCCGGGCTTGTGGGTTTTGAACAACGAAGGTGTGCTCTGCACGTGGTGGGTTGTATACAATGACTCTATCCGCCAGGGAACAACATTTCCAGGCTTGGCAGCTGTTGACGGTGGTGCTGCCGCAAAACCGCCATCTGCGTTCTCGTCGCCAAAGCCTGCGACGCCCTTTGGAAGCGCCATAAACGCGCAGTCCAGCCCAGCTCCTGCGTTTGGTGCCAGCGCCGCTCTCGGCGCCAGCTCTTCGCCATGGGCCCAAGCCAATACCACACCTGTCGCCTTGAGCTCACCGTCACGCGCGCCAGCGTTCGGAGCCCCGTCGACTCTTGGCGGAGGGGCTTTTGGCGCTGCTAGCGGCCTGGGAACCAAGCCGTCTGTCTGGGCGTCCGGTGGAAAGACGTCGGCCGGTCCGGCTTTTGGGCAGTCTGCTTTTGGGCAGTCTGCTTTTGGGGCCAGCCCGGCTTTGCCTGCTGCACCTTCGGGCGGCGGATTTTCGGCCTTTGCCAATAAGACGGCGTCGCCATTTGCAAGCATGGCAACTCCTTCCAGTGGAGAGGGATCGAATAGCAGTCCATTTTCGTCCTTTAAGAGCACGGGCCAGAGTGCCTTTGCGTCCCTTGCGTCAGGTAACTCAAGCAGTGGCAGCATTTTTGGATCCCGCACCGAGATGAAGCCGTTCGGGTCTGCTGCAACATTTGGAGCGCCTGCTAGTGCGAACAGCACTGCCAACGTGCTGGGTGAGAGTGCGTTCCCCCCGTCAGCAACAAAGGCCACCGGGGCATCCGTCTTTGGCTCGTCGCCATTTGTTCTGGGCACAACCTTCAAAGCGGACCCAACAGCCGCGAATGACAAAGAGGCGGAGCCAGCCAAGGCCGGAAGTAGTGAAGGATTCTTTGGCAGCGGGTTCGGTCTGTCGTTGACACAGTCTGACAACAAGCCTGCAGCTGCCGAAGAGTCGAAGGATGAAGACATGGATGCGGCAGTGCCACCAGCAGTTGTTGAGCCTGCGCAGCCCGCAGAACCCGCAGAACCTGCGAAGGCAGCCTCCGGTGTTTTTGAGTCGACAACGCCGACAACAACACCGGCGCCAACTTCTAGATTCTTCAGCCCTCTGACAGCCACTGCGGGCACAACTTCATCGACGCTTTTCGGGAATGCTCCCGGGACCACCCCGAAGGCGAGCCTGTTTTCGCGCCCGGGCGGTTTGTTTGGAACTGCAACGAACTCGCCGTTGTCTGGCGGCAATGCGAAGGCGGCCGACCAGTCCTCTGCTGAGGCAGCAGATAGCGAGGCAACTCCCAAGGCCCCTAGAATCGAACCGAAGCAGCAGCAAGAACAGTTCCTCCCTCTACCGCCGGACAGCACCAGTAAGGCCACCTATTCCGTCGGCGACTCCTCGTCTTCCTCCAGCATCTCCACATATTCTGCCACGTCTAACCATGTTGCAGAGGACGACGCTCCATTGCCACCGAACCCCTTTGTGAAGCCGAAGGAGGTAGCGGCAGAGCCTGGCTTGCCTCCTAACCCGTTTGCCAAGCCGTCGGCAGAGCCACCGCTGCCCCCCGACCCTTTTTCCAAGCCAAAGAAGGCAGCGGCAGAATCCAGCCCACCTTCGAACCCATTCGCTAAGGCATCGGCAGCGCCACCGCTACCTCCTGACCCATCTGCAAAGCCAAAGAAGCCAGTGACTGAAGCAGCCGCCAAGGCGACCAGCCTGCCCAAAGACGCACCACTGCCACCGGATCCTTTGCCGTCTGCAACTTCGAAGCCAAAAAGCAGCATTCCACAGATGAGGCCCGAAGATGCACCGCTGCCGCCAAACCCCTTTTCTGCAGCTGCCCAGCCAAAAGCCAGCGGTGTTGCTATAGTCAACGTAGCGCAAGCGCCCGCGCCAACACCGGTGAACCCGTTCAGCTCTATGAAGGCACCAACAACGAAGTCATCGGGGTCGTCCATCTTTTCATCCAATCCCCCTCCTAGCAACGACTCTAGCCTTCGAAATCCGTTTGCAAACTTGCCCAAACCGCCTCTCTCACCGACGACGGATGGATCGGACGAGGATGAGCTATCAGAAGAAGGGGAAGTCGAGGGCCAGAGCGCAGATGAGGAGACTGGAGAGGTGGAAGACGACGGTGAAGCAGAGAGTGATGATGGTGGTGGTGATGATGATGATGATGATGAAGGGAGCGGAACGGATATCGGGAAAGACGTGAGCCCAAGAACGAGCGATTTGGTTAAGACGCCCAGTCAGGCAACTCATGGCTCCTTCACGTCGGTGGGCCTAGACACCAGCGCGAACTCTACCTTCTCGCACATCGACATGCCGCGGTCGCAGATCTTTGGCGAAAGGGAAGCACCGACGCTGCGCCCACCGCGAGCGCAAGAGGTCAGTCCGCGTTCTCCAAGCCCGCAGCGACCGTCAGCCAAGCCTCAGGCCGGACTACCGCCTGGGCGTCTTTTCCGCGACGAGTCCCAGCGATCGTTTAGTGCGCCGGGGATGGCCTCGCAGATTCTGCGGGACACGTCCCGCCATGCACCAGGTCAGGCGGGCCATGGGTTCGCGGGCAGCGGCATGTTTGCCAACCGACGCGTGGCGCGGGATCCGAACATTGAGGAGCAGCGGAAGGTGGACGCGCAGCGGGCAGCTGAGGAGGCCAAGGCGCTCACGCCCGAGGACGGCTTTGACGCCATGGATCGGGAGCTGGAGCAGCCGCTGGAGCCGACGTTGCAGCTGGCGGAATGCGTGTACATTCTAGACTCTGACATTGGTGGGGGCGACTCTGTGGCAGCACAGACGGAAGCGGTGTACCGAGATATCAACCGCATGGTTCTCGTGCTCAAAGTGAACAGCCGCAACATCGACGCGTTCCTGCGTGGCAGCGGACGGGTGGGCGAGGCAGCGCGGGAGCACAAGACAGAGGAGGACCTGGACGAGCCGGAGGGCTGGGTGCTTTGCGATGTGGACGATCTGGGGACGATTGTGAGCAGGGAGCTGCCGACGAAGCTGCGACAGTCGCGGGTCAGGGGAGAAGAAGCTCTGCAGACGGCAGCGGAGGCGCTACTGAAGGAAGCCGGGCAGCTGCGGGTGATGCACGAGGATCTGGCACGGGTGGCGCAGCTGCAGGTGAGCCAGGACCAGGCGGCAGCGGCACGGGCGCTGCCGCTGACGGCAGAGCAGGACGTGCAGCAGAACGACCTGCGGCGGGCGTTTACGAAGCTGATGGGGCAGCTGGTGGAAGCAGAGCAGCAGCTGGTGCTGCTGCGGACAAAGATAAGCTCGCTGGCAGCGGCCCAGGCGGCCAGCGGGGGTGGAGGAGCAGGAGGAGAAGGAGGAGGAGCGGTTCCGGCACTGCCGACGGTGGACGCGGTGATGCGGACGATTGCTAAGATGACGGCGATGGCGGAGAAGCGCAGCGGTGATATTGACGTGCTGGAGTCGCAGATGCGCAAGCTGGGGCTGGGCGGCCGAGGAGGCAACGGCCGGGGCAACAGCCTCTCGCATTCGCATTCGCATTCGCAGTCGCAGTCGTACTCGCAGTCGCCGTTCTCGACACCACAGAAGCAGCAGCAGCTGCAGCAGTCGAAGCGAGGGTCGGGCATCTTTGCCACACCCGGCAGTGCGCAGCGAGGCCTGTTCTCATCGCCAGCAGCTGTGGGCACGCCGACGCGGCGGAAGCTGAGCGGCTATACGGACAAGGAGAAGGAGGTGCTGCGACAGGTGCGGACCATGCGGCAGAGCACGCTGCAGCGGCTGCAGCGGATCCAGCAGGCAGAGGGCCCGCGTCACGTCCGCATAGACTGAGGCACTACTGAGGCAGTCTTGGGGCAGTCTTGGGGCAGTGAAAGAGTCACGGGTTGTAAACGTAATCAATGTATGTACGGAGTATAATGGGAGGGAATAGCTAGCTTTAGTATGCAGAAAACTGGTCGAGTTCACTTTCCAAAACGTTACGTAAGTATGCTGACAAAGTCGGCGAGGAATCTTTGGGGAGTATTTGGCCCTCAGTCCTGGACCTTCTCCTTTTCCCTGCCAGCAATGTCGTCGAGGGCGTCTTTGATGAGGAAGCTGAGATGGAGAAATTGTCAGGTCGGCAACAAAAATGGAAAAACACTTTATTTTCCCCTTTCCAATACAGTCCAGGAAAACATTTCTAGCTTACTTGTACCAGAGGACGGTAGGCCCGATAGTGCCCAGGTGCCAGAGCGAGTGGGCGTCAAAGACGCCGAGGAAGGGGGAGAAGTCGAACAGCTCGAGGCTCATGGCCAGCATCAGCCAGGCGACGGCGAAGCCAGGCCAGACGGTCCAGGAGCGGCGGGTGCGGCGCCACTGGCGCCACGAGTGCCAGCTCCAGAGCGCGTTCTGCACGGCGCCGCAAGCTACGTTGGCCGCCATATTGTAGCCGTAGTCCCAGCGGACGAGCGTGAGGTAGGCGACGTGGGCCGCGTAGAGGGCAGCGCAGACGCAGGTCCAGACGGGGAGCAGGAGAGGAGGAGGTCGCTGGTGAGGGTGAGGTTGGCGGAGACGACGACGGTTATCGTCCATGTTGCCGCCGCCCGACGACAACCGGTCCAGCCGAAAGAGCCGGATGGGCGTGTAGTAGAGCCCGTACATGACGGAGGCGCCGGCGGCAAAGTAGTCGAGGCGCTCGGTCAGCACAAAGTCGCGCGCGTGGAAGATGCTGCTAAAGATCCACGAAGCCGTGCCGACCAGGCCAAAGCCGATGTAGTACGGCAGCAGCGGGTACGTTGCCGGCAGCGCCCGGCGCAGCCGCCGCATTCCAGTCACGTGAGCCCACAGGTTGCCCAGCGAGAAGGCCACCGACGCCGGCTCCTGCACGCCCAGCAGCCGCCGGAAGGGCCACTTGCCGTGGAACTGCTCGATCCGCTGGCCGGCGGCCACCCGCTGCGCCGTCACGATCCGCTGGCACGTCTGGTCGCACTCGCTGGCGCAGTCCCACAGGAGGAGCCGCAGGTGGAAGGCTGCAGCAAAACGGGTCAGCCTCGTTTGTTCTTGTTCTCGTTTAGTCTTCCTCCTTGTCTCCCTTTTTGTCTTCCCCCCTCTCTCATCCTCTGATCAACGTACGAATAGGCGTTGCCGCCTTGCCGGGGCCACAGTTTTCGGATTTGCACACCTGTAGAAGAAGAGTCCCACCCTGTCGTCAGTCAAGAAAGATAGCTACGCCTTGCACGGGACAAAAAGACCGCATTACCTCGACGCATTCTCGAAACTCGGGCAACCGGTCGCCCACCGATGCCGCCGTGCCCGGCACGCTCGCCAGCACCGCCAGCACAACAACCAGAACTGCCAGCATGGCCCGCCGCCCCGTCAGCCGCCCCGCCGGCAGGTGCATTGTTGCGGTTTTGTCTGTCGCCCCTGTCAGCAAAATTAAAATAAAAGTGTCGCGGGAGGCCGGTCTGCCGCACGTAGGCGTGGCGCTGGAAAAGGAAGGGCCCGTCAAGAGAAGAAAAAATTGTCGTCAAGAAAAACAAAGAGGCAGTAAGACTGCAGAGAATGAAAGCAGCATAAAAAAATACAGTAAAGAGAGACGCCCTCTCTGCTTTCCTGTTCTTTATGTTCCTAATTGCAGCAACTGTGCGACACGCTTGGAAGGAACGGTCGATCGACGTTGCTTTTAAGGAAAATAGCTGTCCGAAGCTTCCAATTGGCTACGCCGGAAACCGCGCTAAACAGTACAGCACCGTATTCTCATACTGTTTGTTATGTAACGTGCATTTTCAAGATGTCTGAGCGTCAAAACCACCATTTTCATGGTCTTATTTCAATGCCTATAGAATAACTAACTAATAACAAGCTGGAGAGCACATGCTCCCGTTAATAATAACAAGAGCAGACTCCCCAAAAGAAGCGAACAAGGAGAATGTATAAGAAAAGTAAATGAAGCCAAAATGTGATTCTGGCCAGATCAAGTAAAGACAGGCGTTGGGGTTGTCCAGCGAAGATTTTCGTTTTGTAAATGTTCAAAACCTTACCGCCCTTAATGAATGAAAAGAAGCCAAAATGGATACAAAGTAACTTTTTTTTGTGTTCTGTATGCCAAAGGAAAAGAAGGAGGGCTGACATATGCCCAAAGCTTCCAACCCAGAGAAAATAGAAAAAGAGAAGAAAAGAAGTAAAGAAGAAAAGAAGAAAAGAAGGAAAACAATAAGAAGAAGGAAAGAAGAAAAAAGAAGTGAAAGAAAAGTGAGAGAAAAAGAAAAAGAAAGAAAAGACAAAGCAAGAAGCATCCCAACATGGTCATCTAGGCTTGGTCGTCATGTCGTTGGTCGTTTGGTCATAAATTTTCGTTACAAAAATATCCGGTCGTAATAGTCCAGAAACATCGTCGCATCCGCGTGGAAAATGAAAAGAGAAGAGTTGAGAAAGAATATAAAAGAGTGATTGAAGTGAGCTGGTGCGGTGCCAATGGTGGAAGAAGGCCAAGATTCTTGAAATAAATTTTGCCCTCCTTGTGTCAAGAAAAATAAATAAATAAAAAAGGCAAGTAGGAAGGTTGTCCAAAAGCTCATGCTGTATGCCGTATATACTGCCTGCTCAAAAGACGGAGAGGGAAATAAAAGAAGGACGAGGCATCTTTAAAAAAAAAAAAAAAAAAAAGAATGCCGTGTCTTCACAGGGGAGACTCAGATCGGCGCTCGTGACGGCTGTCTCGTTGGTTATTCAGTTCTCGAAGGCGCTGGTCTAGATAAGCCATGCGAGAAGCCAGGTTTGCGCGTGCTGGAACAGCTTTGGACTGGCCTAGACGCTGCGCCGACGCAAACGGCCGGCCCAGTGGCGCCTCGTCGAAGTCGGCAGGCTGGGAAAACCGGTTCGGGAAGCTGAAGCTAGCATTTCCGCCAGCTGAAAAAGGAGAGCCCAGCCGAGCTGGCGGCTGTGCCGGTGCTTCGTCAGCAGCTAGGCCACGCAAATAATGCGGCAGGGGTGCGAGGGATGGAAGTGATTGGTGATATTGATGAGACTGGTAGGGTCGGTGGGATCGCTGGAATCGCTGGGGTTGATGGGGCTGCTGGAATTGCTGGGACTGCTGGAATTGCTGAAATGGCTGGAATGGGGGAGGAGAGTTTTTGTCGAGGCGGCCGGCTTGGAATCCATGCTGGCGTCCCATGCTGGCCATAGACGACGTCAGCTGGGGCGCAGACGTGGACGACGTCAGGGCAGCTGTGGCCACAACTTTTGAGACAGGAACAAACAGTCCCGAGTGGCGCGTAGAGTTGGCCGCGCTGAACTCCATCTCGCTGTCCGAAACAGTCGTCGTCGTAGTCGATTCGTCAGGCGTATAGTCGTCGTCAAAGGGCTCCGTAAAGAAATCATTATCCAGGCTCGGCCGCTTGCGCGACTCTCTCGTCAGCTGCTGGGACCGCCGCTTGTGGTGCATGCTGGTACGGCTTAGCCGCACCGGCGACTGCAGCGACCGCCGCGGGCCGACCGTGTGCGGCTGACGAGAGGCCGACGTGGACAAGCCCAAGACAGCGGCAAGAGAGCTCGACGAGCTCGGGCCATAGCTGCGAGCTGCAAACGGAGAGCCCAGCCGCCTCCGCTCGGCAGACGAAGGCTCCTCAGCCTCGATGGCCGACGCCAGCCTGTCTGCAAAGAAATTGGCTGCTACTGGCGGCGTCGCATCTGACCTCGACCGTGTTGACCGTGTCAGCCGTGCCAGAGGACCCTGAGGCTGCATGACATCAGATGTGCTGACAGCAAGAGACACAGCCATGTCCCGTGTTGCAAAGGAAGACGGACCGGAGAGGCCGGACAGGCCAGACAGGCCAGACAGAGACGTCGGCTGGCCGGGCCCTGGACGCAGGTTTCGTGGCCGCCCTGCCGTCTGCTGAAGAAAAGGCGTCGGACTTCGCGACATATACTGCAGGCCACGGGCGCCACCTCCAGGCGTCGACGCCTTAAGCCGACACAACTCCCGGAGATGCGCCCGCGTAGCCGCGGTCGTGTGAGGCCACTCCATGAACGCGCCACATGCTGCAGAGCTGCCAGCTGCTGTCGGCGTGCTGCTGCCGCTCTTGTCCACAACGCATTCAGCACTGGTCGCTGCTGTCGCTGCCGCTGCATCATCGTCCTCTTCGGCGCCTGCATTACCCGACGACGCCTTGGCCATGGCCTTCGCGCCCTTCCAGCTCCGCTTCGCCTCGCGCGCCACTCGCAGGCACACGCCGTGCGGTGGCAAACAGCTCTTGCCGACGCGGAACGGTGTGACTTTTGGGTCTTGCAGATACAGAATGTACGTCGCCCAAAGATGAGAGCTCATCGCCCTCGTCCATGGCGCCTTCCTTAGCGGCTGTGTCCGGCGCCGGGAAAGAATCGCGCTCTGTCTGTCCACGGCGCCACGACCTAATGATGCGTCTCTCCGAACATTAATTGGCGGTCGGCTGAACCCAGATTTGAACTGGGCTGAGCTCTCTTCCTCAGGGCTGAGACAGTTATCATCATCTGACAGCTGGGAAAAGCGGCTAAATAGCGACGAAGAGCTTGTCTGTGTAGAGCGCGCCGTAGATGGACGGCTTGACCCACAATCGCGGTCAGGGCTGGACTCGGTGGAGCTGCTCAGGACCGAATCGATCGACCAGTTTGGATACCGCGACGGCGAGAGCGAAGGCAGAGCCCCGGGCGCAGGTGTCTTTGGTGGCGAGAATCGGCTGCGGCCCCGTACACTGAGGAACATTCCGTCGTCCTCGGGGCTCAAACATGTTTGTTGTAGTTGGTGTTGCTGCTGCTGGGTAAGATAGCTCGGTGGCATTTGGAACAGCCGCCCGAAAGCGACGCTGGAGGATGCTTCGGGCTCCTCAATGCTTGGGATTGGGATATCCGCAAGAGATCCCTCAGCGGCAGCGACAGAAGCCAGGAAGTTTTGGGTGGGAGCCAACAGCTGGGGAACCGGACGCCTCTTCAATCTCAGGCGCGGCCGCGGTGGCGAGGGAGGGTGCACTTCAGCGTCGGTTGCAGGAGCCCCCGTTGGCTCTGGCGTTTTTGGCCCAACAGGGAAAAAGCCTGCTGACAAGCTCGGAACTGGAGTCGCCATGGTCTCGTTGTCGCGACAATTCAGTCGTATGAATAAGGTATCTTACTATGCTATGCAGATGCGAATGCGGATGCGCGTCGCTCCGCCTGTTCCAGCGACTGGCGAGGGAAATGTGGTTTCAGGGAGATTGAAGAAAGGGAAGGGAGAAATAGAGTTGTGTATGTTTTCAATCGAGGCGATCGATCAACATCCAAGCAAGGGCGGAATGTGGGGAGCAAAGGGAGACGCCACACGAAACGGCGCAAAACAAGCCAGAATTTTTCCACAAACGCAGATGGCAGCGCAAAGTGCAGTATAAGATAAGGTTGCACTATATCTTGCGACAGAGATGCTGGAAATAGAACGGGGAAAGAAACGCGGTGGCTGGGAGATCAAGTCGACAGCCAGTTTAGGCGCGTGTAGATAATACAATAGACGAAGTGAATAAACAATGCGCTTCGGACGAATTAGGTGAGAAGTCGGAGAAGGCGAGGTCGGGAAATCGAAGTAAACACAGAAAAGGAAAAAGGAAAAAAGTCTTGTGTCGTTATTGTCTCGAGTGGTCGTGAACGTCAGAAAGTCGCGTCGTCATATGGGGCTATCCAAACAAAAATGTCTCGTAAAAAGAAAGCAGCCAGCACCACTGCGCAAAGCGGATTGGATGTGTCAGCTGTTGGGCGGCAATTCAAGTTTAGCAGTGGGCCAAAGCGAACACGGTCGCGATGGAGAGAGGAGGGGAGGGCACGGCGACGAAAGGAAAACGAAAGGAACGAATGTATGAAAGGAAGCGGAGAGAGAGGGAGAGAGGCAAGCGACGAGAGGGAAGAGGGCGGATGTTGTTAAAAAGATGCGAAAGATTAGGAGAATAGCGAGATATGCGTACGTCGTAGGCCAACAGGGGGGGTCGCCAGACTCCCAGGCCCAGTCAGGAAATCGTTGCAGGGTTTAATGTTTGGGTGGTCAGTGACAACCCAGCAGGTCAGCAAGCCCCAGAGGCGCGTCTTGGTTGGAGGTAGGCGGGAGGTGTGCGCAGCGGCTGGGCGCAGGCAGGCAGATGCAGCAGGGACTGGTCGGGTGGTGTTACAGCGATGCTACAGCTGTGCAGTGGGCGACCAAAGATGGTAAATAAGCCTGCGCGGCGGGGGGCCAGTCACTGAAGCCCAAAGCGCGCGCAGTCCAGGATTCAATGGCCGCAATTCGTCCCTGTCTTTTTCCCCCACCCTAGTCCTTGTGGCGTCGGAATCCTTGAATGAG
>JRUC01000260.1:0-27677 GCA_000806385.1 Leptographium procerum
CCCTTATTGTGCAATTGCTTTCGACGAAGACCTGCGCATGGCCCCATGAAGAGAGCCCTCTCTTTTCTCTGTCCTGCTTCTTTCCATCTGTGGTGACATGGCAACGGCCATACAGACAGTTCGCCTCTGCCACACCTCCCACAATGGGCCCCCCCGATGAAAACGGGCCCGATGGCTCATCCATTGTAAGACGAGCTTTTCTCTCCTCTCTTCTCTCTTCTCTCTTTTCTGTCTATATTTTGTCTTCCCTCCCCGTTACGTGCGTCTTTCTGACCGAGGCAGAAACCGGTGTCTTCTCTCCGGGCTCGCTTCGAGAACATGAGCAAGACCTCCTCCGACTCCCTTCCCCGCCAGCCGTCTCCGCTTCCTCTCCCCAGCCGCTCCGTCTCGCCGGGACCGAAGCCAGACCGGTTTCGTGACCCTGCCACACCGACAAAGACGAACAGGCTCTCTTTCACGCCTGTCCCGAAGCCGAAGCCCGCCATTATCTCGTCCTCGACCTCGTCCTCGTACTCTCCAGCCCCCGACAGCATCGGCACCACCCTCCGTCCCTCTGACCGCCTCGGCCCTCCACCACCGCTCAGTCCACGGCCCATTCCTCCTCCATCTCTACTGGTCCAACCTCCCCAATCGCCGCCAAAGGTACGCGTCAGCCACACCGCCTCCGCGTCCAGCGTTGAGCCGACCACCTTCTTGAATCCGGATGCCGTCCTCAAAGTGCCTCTGTCGCCATCCTCCTCGCCACGTTCTTTCAAGATCCCGAGCCGGCCACACACACCCAGCAATACCCTAGATCTCCTCAAATCGCCACGGCTGTCACCATCACGCGCGCCGTCACCGCCACCGCCGCGTCGGTCGGCTGAGCTGAAGCGTGAGCGTGAGCGCGAGCGCGAGAGAGAACCTGTCCACCATGCAACGCGGCCGATCCCGCCTCCTGTTGCCAGCCGCGCTGAGAAGCCTAAGATACCAACTCACCACTTGTCCTACACGCCAGCCATCACCACAACTGAGTCTGGCTCCCCACCCGACGGCAGCAGGGCCATCGCAGACAGCCGCTCGCCCTTCAACAGTCCGCCCAGCAGCTCGGACAGCCACATGGGCGAGGACCAGCCCCCGTCACTCCCTATGCGACCCCGACCGCAACAGCAGCACACCGACCGAGTCGTTTCGATGCCCCCTCCGCCACGGCCAAAAATGACAGTCACATCGCAGCAGCGCACCTTTGATCCGCCTCCAGTGCACCACTCCGTGGTCAGCCGACGCATAGAGCGCGAGCAGGAAGCTACCAACGGTTCACCACGGGGGCCAGCTCTGATCATGGGACCACCGCCACTGCCGACCGGCGGTAGTGCCGGGCCAAAACCGCCTCTGCCATCACGCCCACAGAATAGCACCGAGATGATAGTTCGAAGCCACAGCGCCGTCACTTCACGGCCGTCGGCCCGCGCTACTACCCGTCCCGTAATTAACACCCATCACATCGCTGCCAGTGTTTCGGTCAGCACCGGCAACTCGGGCACGTCTGCTCTGTCGCTGTCGCAGCAGAAGAGAGTAGTCTCCAATCCTACCGCCTCCTCGACCCAGCAGTTTCCTCCCCCACCCATGCGGACACGCCATGGCCGGTCCATGACTGTGGACAGAGCTGGCGGCCGGCTGACGGACGACATGCGCCCACCCTCTTCCACGGCCCTGATTGTAGCGGGTCCGGGCCCGGGCCCGATGACGTCAAACGGAATGGCGCCACCATCCGAGGGCCTAGCTAGCGCTCGCAGCGCTAATTTGAGTGCCAATGTGAGTGCCAACGCGAGTGCCAATGCGAGCGCTAATGCGAGCGCCAACTCCGACAGCGGCGACGGCCCGCTATCATCATCGTCTCTCCCCGCCAGAGCGACAGATAGCAGCCCGGCCGTGGTGTTCCCCGATGTAACCAACGTTAACCGGCGGCCGCCGTACACCAAGCAGGGTGTGGCGGAAACTAACGTGCGGTCGGACTGCCGCGTCTTTGACGTGTGTGGGCAGCTGGTCAGCACGACGGGCCATTTCACGCGCGTGTGGAGTCTGATGGATGGCGAGCTTCTGCTGAGCCTGGCGCACGGTGAGAATGCACGGGCCACGGCGATCGCCTTCCGGCCCGGGGCACACGTCGACGATGAGGGCACGCACCTGTGGATCGGCAACATGGCGGGCGAGCTCATGGAAGCGGACATTGCGGCGCAGACCATCGTGGCCAGCAAGCCAGGGGCACACAACCGTCACGAGATCGTCAAGATCCACCGGCATTTCAACGAGCTGTGGACTCTCGACGACGGCGGCGCGCTCTACGTATGGGGTCCGGATGAGGATGGCGGCGTGCCCAGCCTGGCCGGCAACCAGCACCAGTCATACCGGGTGCCGCGCGGCCACACCTTCTCCATAGTCGTGGACGACGAACTATGGCACGCGACGGGCAAGGAGTTGCGCGTGTTCCTGCCGACGCTGGAGGGCAAGGCGCAGTTCCAGGTGGTCGCTCGCGCGATGTGCCAGGAAGGCGCCGGCGAGATCTGCGCTGGCGCCACACTGGTCTCGGATGCCGACAAAGTTTACTTTGGCCACGCCGACGGAAAGGTCAGCATCTACTCGCGCCGGGACTATGCCTGCGTAGGCATGGTCAGCCTGGGATCGTACAAGGTCAACACGATGCAAGGAGCGGGCTCGTACATCTGGGCTGGCTTCAATACGGGCCGCGTATGTGTGTTTGACCCGGTCGGACGCACGTCTGGGCCGTCTGGGCCGTCTGGCACGCCAAGCTCCCCCAGCTCGCCCGGCACGTCTGGCACGCCGTGGGTGGTCAAGAAGGACTGGCAAGCACACGACAGCCCTGTGGTCAAGCTGCTAGCCGATCGGGCAAGCGGGTATCGCACAGGGCAGCTGCAGGTGGTGTCGCTAGGGGCGGACAACGTGCTGCGGATCTGGGATGGGCTGCTGCAGGACGACTGGATGGAAGAGACGATGCAGGAGCGCGACAGCACGTACTGCGACTTTGACACGCTGCGCGGACAAGTGATGACGTGGAACGCCGGAGCGTCAACACCCAGTAGCATGCGGCACGCGGAGGGCGACGCGCGGTTCATGCAGGATCTGCTGCAGAGCAGCGACTCGCCAGACATCGTCGTATTTGGGTTCCAGGAGCTGGTTGATCTGGAGGACAAGACGGCCACAGCCAAACGTTTCTTGAAGCCGAAGAAGAAGGAGGGTGCGGACCAGGAGCGGATGAGCCACCAATACCGCGACTGGCGCGACTTCCTGGTGCGCAGCCTGGATGACTACGTCACGGGCGAGCTGTATCACCTGCTGCAGACGGCACACATGGTCGGACTGTTCACGTGCGTGTTTGTGAAGGCGGATCTCCGCGGCCGCATCCGCAGCGTGGCGGGAACGGAGGTGAAGCGCGGGATGGGTGGCCTGCACGGAAATAAGGGCGCCATCGTGGTGCGGTTCCTGGTGGACGACACGTCGCTGTGCCTGGTCAACTGCCACCTGGCAGCCGGGCAGTCTCAGGCGGCTCACCGGCACAACGACATCACTGCGATCCTGGAGACCGCGGCACTACCGATGGAGCGGGACGCGGCAGCGCGAATCGACAGCTTCGTGGGCGGTGGTGATGGCAGCATGATCCTAGACCACGAGCTATGTGTGCTGAACGGCGACCTCAACTACCGCATCGACACGATGTCACGCGACACTGTGGTGGCAGCGGTGCGAGCAGGCAATCTGGCGAAGCTCCTAGAGCGCGACCAGCTGCTGGTGGCTCGGCGACGCAATGCGGCCTTTCGTCTGCGGGCCTTTGAGGAGCTGCCGATCACGTTTGCGCCCACGTACAAATACGACGTCGGCACGGACAACTACGACACAAGCGAGAAGAAGCGCAGTCCGGCCTGGTGCGATCGGCTGCTGTTCCGCGGCGGCCGGGCGGCCCGCGTGCGCCAGCTCGAATACCGGCGGCACGAAGTGCGCGTCAGTGATCACCGGCCGGTGACAGGGCGTTTTGCCTTTACTGTCAAGCAAGTGGACCCCAAGCGGCGGGCCGTGGCCTGGATGGAGTGCCAGCAGCTCTTTGAGGGCCACAGGGACCGGATGGTGGACACGGAGAGGTGAGTGAGAGGACTAGTAGACTGGTTGACTGGTTGACCAGAGGTTGGTTAACCAGACTTGTGGATGGGAGACAGCGCGACTGACAAGGACAGGATGTACTATCTCACTCACGTCATCGGCTACGACGAGCCTACGAGCCGCGGCTTGATTGATGAGCGAGCAGCACGGCGGACGAACCGGCGCAGCCCCAGCCGCCACCACGAGTGATGAGCGGCGGGGAGAGGGGGGATGGCCTATCCTGAATTGGCTGTGTGGGCAAGACGGACTTTCTGGGACAGATTTGGGTGGTTTTTTTTTTGGCTGAGAGGCGAGGGACGGGACAACGGGGTCTCGCGCGCGATAGGAAGAGCAACATCTCGCAGGAAGGGCAAAACAAAACAAATCCAAGCAAAACAAGTAACCAAAAAAAAAAAAAAAAAAAAACNAAGACGAAAACGACAACGAATAATGGCAAACCCAAAATAATGGGGAGGGAAGCTCCGGAGGCGGGGAAAGAACAATGAAAAAGATGCACGCGCGCACATGTCCTAAATACTAGCCACTTTAAGCAGCCAAGATCTTGTACAGTATGTCTGGACTCAATTCGGCCGAAAACGGCAGTGCAATGGATGCCAATACGCTCTTGCTCTCTTGCAAATGCAGATGTGAAAGACCAAATCCTGGATTTGTCATGGCGACTGCCTTTCGTTCGCCGGGCTGGGCTTTTTCCTTCTCGGGTGACGTCACGTATAAGTTCTTATGACTTCACTTCTTCTCCAATGGCACTCAATCGATTACGTTCCAGCAATGTGACCAATAGAGCAAGCTTGGTTTATTAAATGATACGAAGCATCGCTAGAGGGCGTTTGTTTTGCTCGAAATCCGCAACGCCTGTTTCCTCATTTGTCGTATACAAACCTGCTCTGAGGACTCTCACCATGACAGCCACCCCCACTCACTTTCAGGTCGGCCCTGAAAACACCGGTCTTTGGCACACGCGACAGACAGAGGACGCCGCGAAGACCGTGTCTTCCCTGCTACAGAAGGACCTCGAGGTAAGCAGCAGCAGATGATGAGTCTCGAAAGAAGGGGGGTATGTGCTGACCTATGGACGTCTCTCTCTCTATCTCTCTGTGTGTGTGTCTTTCTAGTCCCACCACGTCTTCTTCAATGATGGAGGCTTCCACAACCACATCTCCCATCACCTGCTGAGTCTCTACGGCACCGGGGCGTCGTCGGCCGACCTGCAGAAGGCCTATGACGATAACAAGGACTACCAGCGGCCGGCCCGGGCACCGCACGCCGACGAGGGTGAGCAGGAGGCGACAGAAGGCCGAAGCAGCATCAGCGTCAGCAACGACGATGGCACCGGGAAGAAGAAGAAGGAGGAGGGGGGGAGGAAGCAGGACGACTGGTACGCGGACACAGGCAGCGCCCTGCTCGGCCGCCAGAGTTACTATGCCGACTTCCTGCGCTTCTTCCAGCAGGAGATGGCCGTCGGCGGCAACAGCTGGCGCACCGTCGTGACCAGCCGTCTGCTGGCCGGCACACCGGCCGCTGACGACCTGCTGGTCCGCTTGTTTGCCGGCTTCCTGCACCCGCTGATCCAGCTGCAGTACGGCCTCGAGTGGGAGCAGCCGGCTGCCGTGGCGCAGGGGCTGGCGCAAGCCTGCGTGCACCGGGTGAACGGCCTGGACGACTTCCTCCTGCGATCAGAAAAGGCTGCGGCTGCGAAGAAGGAGTCCACTCCTAACACCCCCACCATTCTGTCCCTATTCGAGCTCTTCGAGGCCGTCGCCGCCTCCCCGCAGCTGTCGACGGCGGCACGCTTTGAGGATGGCAACAAGCTCGACGGCGTGCTGACGCGCGCTGCCGACGCCCTGGTCGACATCGCCGCCCGCGTCCACGTGCTGCCCACTGAGGCCGACGTTGCCGCCCGCACCGCCGAGATGGCTGAGACCTGCGTGTTTGTGGCTGCCGCCGCGGCGCTGCATCCGCACAAGCAGCCAAAGTTTGACTTCTTCCTCATGTGAGCTATTTTTCTTTTTCTTTTTTTCTTTCTTTTCTTTTTTATTTTTTTTCCCCCTTTTTCTCTCTCCCCTCCCCGTCGCAATCTTCTGTCAGGGACCATAGAGCCATGCTCCTGACATCAGCACAATAGACACCACGTCACCTCGATCCCCTTTTTCGTCGCGCTCAACAAGCTCGACTGGGTCCCGGCTGCCACCAAGGCTCGCTTGCTCGAGTGGAAGATCCGCCTCGATCTGGCGCAGTACGCCGCCCGAGCTTGCCCGCCCCTAGGGCGGCAGCTGGACGCCCTACGCGCCTACGGCCGCCAGCCGGCGCAGGTGGCACAGGACACCCAGAACAACAGCGCCGCCCCCGATTCCATCTCACAGGCAGCCGCTGCTGCCGCTGCTCGCCTCTTCAACATCAACGACGACGGCCACGCCATCAAGCTGGTGCTGGGTACGGGCCTGGCCGAGGAGATTGTCCGGCCGTTCGCAGACGCCTCGTGGCGCATTATCCGTGATCAGGCCCTCTGGGAGAACATCTACCGCCTCGAGGTCGACTCCGTGCTGGAGCCAGGCATCAGGTGGGTACGATCGACCGGATTTGACGAAGCTTGGGAGGTAAGTTTTTCTGTTCTCCTTTCTTCTCATTCTCCCTCTCTCACTCTATCTCTCTCTCTCTTCCCTTATATACCATCAATTCCAATAAGAACCCGAAGGCCAGGCTGTTAACAATATGCAATGCAGGAAGTTGCAGACTTGCCGTAGTGTTGTTGCCGTGGATGTTGCATGAACCCATGGGTCACAAAAACACGACACGCGCTTAGCAAAGGCTTTGGGAGGCACAAAAGTGTTATTTGTAGCATTTCTTGTAACCTGCGAATCATATCTGTAGACGTCGCTGATGACATCAGTAGCATTTGTGAACTTGTACTTTTATACTTCTTCCTACTGTATTTGCAGCCGCTTGAAATGGAACTATGCAAGATATCTTGCTACGAAGTATGATTAATACGGGCCCCATTATAATCCGGAAAGTGCGGCGCACGAACGGCGAGCCAGCTTTGGCCAATCAGGTGACGGCAGTTAACAGTTTGGCAAGCCCAGAAAACGAAAGCCTCTCCCCAATTGACGAAAGTTTCCGAGAAAAAACATCGAGCCACGCAAAAACCCGCATCTCCGATCGGCTTCCAGAACCACTTGCGCGCGACACCTTTGCTCGCCGTCTTCACAGCCTCGCAAGAAACACAAACGGAAAATAAAATCCGGAACAATACCGTCACAATGGTGCGCTCCCTTTCTCCCCACCTCCCCTCTCTCCTCCGCTGTCGCTTCCCGCCTCCGCCTCCGATGCTTGGGCCCGCCAGCTCGCCCGCACTTCTATTCCTCTGCTAACCCTCCCCTCCTTGTCCTATAGGCTGCCACGGGCTCCCTCTACAAGCAAGTCCTCTCTCCTGTCTGACTGTCTGACGTCGTTTTTTGCACGACACCAATTCATGCGCCTATCCACCTATTTCTAACACGGACTGCGCGTTCTCTCTCTGCAGCATCTTCTTCCGGAAGAACTACTCGATGCTCACAGTCGTCTTCGGCTCTGCATTCGTCTTCCAATCGTGAGCAACACAGACACACCACCACTGTCCAGACATTGCCGACGAGGAGCTGTCTACGAGCAAGGAACATTGGGGCTAACGCAATCTCTCTCTCTCTCTCTTCTCTTTCTCGCATCTAGCTTTTTCGACACGAGCCTGAACAAGGTTTGGGATAACATCAACCGCGGCGTATGAAGTCCCCCCCCCCTTCCTGGCCACTCAGCTGTTTTTGTGTGATTTTGTGATTTTGTGATTTTGATCTTGCTGGCTAACATCGGTGTGCAGCGGCAATGGAAGGACATCCGTTACAAGTATGTCGAGGCTGAGGAGGAGGAGTAAGCGGGAAGCGATCGAATGTGGACAGCCCGTGGGAGAAGCGAAGCGAACTCGATATTTTCCAGAGCGTGAGGAGCATGCTTTCCCAAGATGACGGCATGCGATGTCGACCAGGTGGCGATGACGATCGGGAAGGCGGCTACTGTACAGAATACGGACCGGACTAGGAGATACTAGAAAACTATAACCTTTTTTTCTCACAACCCGACAGACGACGACGGTCGGTCTAGATGATGTCTGCGAGTGACTGTGTCAAGCTGCAAGGGGAGGATTAGAGCACCGTTTTCTTGGCCAGTGCCGTCATAAAATGGCCTGATCAAGAACCCGAGATGATGCCGGCCAGTGTCTACCCACATGTTTACGAGTACATCGCACAGACTTGCTCTGCAACGAAGACATGCCCAGCGCAGCCAAGATGTATGCAATGTGCCTCCTAAAGCCAGCATGCAGACTGGTTTATTTCACGTAAAAAAGTACCTCGGACACCCTTAGCTTAGGTGATGTGTGTACACTTTACTTTGATTCGCGGATATATATAACAGACAAAGTTTCACGACGCCGCCAAAGACAGATTCACCCGTCCTACAGAAGAGAAAAAAAACGCAGAGTATCAGAAATTTGACGGATGCGAATCAGCAGTGGCAGATGGGCCATCGATGCTGATCCAAGCTGCGACAGTCTCCCCTTTTTGCTTGAGTACTCGATGAAAGACCGCTCCTTCCTTTCTCCAATCCAAACGCAGTTCGCTTTCCCAGTACCAACACCATCCCAATAAAGACGCACAAACGTGTGGGTTTTTTTCTTTGTTTTTTTTCTTCTCGTTTTTTGCGGACGCATCTGACTAGATCAGGCTGCTCCCTATTTTCTTCGTCTCTCGTCTCTCTTTCCTCTCTGTTTTTTGCCTCTCCCCTCCTCTTTAATTAGAATGACGACAGCAAAAATAGTCTGTGTAATAAAATGCACAATAATAACCAAGTCAATGCGAGTAGTGCAGACAGAGCCGTCCCGTGCCCCCCCTTTCTCCAGAGCCATACGCAACTGTGACGTGCTGGCCAGACGGGAAAGAGGGAGGTGGAGGCAATAAACTGAGAGAGGGGCATAAAGCAAGTGAAAATTCAAGTAAAGAGGAATGAAAAAGAAAATAAGGGTGCTCCGGGAAGCTGTTGTCGTGGTATCGTATTTTGCACCCGCAGCAAAGACTCGTAGCATTGCGTGGGTCCGGGTCATGGCTTAGGCGATGTCGGCTTCTCCGCTTCTGACGGCTGGGAGGCTTCTTGCAGGGCCTGCTTTGCTGTTTGCACGGCTATGGACAGCTCGTCGCCAGACGCGCCGCCATTCGGCGCATCCTTTGCTGCTTCGCTCACAGATGCTTCGTCGACAACTTCCATTTTCTCGGCAGCCCCTTCCGGATGCTCTTCGAGGGATAGGGCTTTGCCTGTGTCATTGTCGCCATCTTTGTCCTTGACCAGGTCGGCGTCCTCGCTCGAGCTTTTCACGTCTGCTGCCAAATCTACAGCCACATCTGCGGTGACGTCTGCGGTGACGTCTGCGATCACGTTTGCAGTCGTCGCGTCTGCCATCGTCGCATCTGTAACCGGGCGATCGGCGATCGGCGACGTAAGACGCGGCCTCTTGACGCGACCGCTCTCATAGGCGCCGAGGGCATTTTTCGACTCTGCCAGCTCCAGCTCCAGTTCGTCAAGACGCCGCTTCATCATGTTTTCCCGTCTGTGGCTTTCTTCAAGCTGCGATCGCAGCTGCGTTTCCGACTGCGTCAGCAGCTCGACCTGCGACCGCAGTTGCGCTTCGGCAGCCTGGTGGTTCACGTCTTGTCCATCCTGGCCTCCGCCAGTGCCGTAGGGCGGTTCATAGTGGCCCAGACGGCGCTGGATGAAGTCGTTGATGACCTCTAGTTCAGCGACGCGCGTCTTCAGGCTCGAATTCGCAGCGAGAAGCTGGTCTTGGTTTTGCGGGTCCATGCGCTCGCCATTCACTGGCGACACGGCACGGCTGGGAGACGTCCCCTGCGCACCAAACGGCTGGAGGTGTTGAGTTTGGTAGTGGCCGTCGTCGAGCATCGGGTACCCTCCCGTCGACGTGTGTGCAGCGTACATTCCCGATGCCGCGCCGGCTAATGAATGGTCGCCTCCGTCAATGTGGCCGTTTGCCGACTTCTGCGACGCCCGCCGCGCAGTGAGCGCGGCAGTCGCAGCGTAGGCCTGATTTTGGAGATCCACCACGCCGTTCTGGTCGACGCCCGCGGCGGCAGCAGCGACGGCGGCAGCATTCTGCTATTCAAAGGCACCCGTGTTAGCGGCGACGGCCAGCAAAGACGGTGAACAAGCTGGCGTAGATAAGGGGAGATAAGGGGGCGGAAAAAGGAGGCTCACGAACCTTCTTTTTCATGGCCAAGTCTGGTCGCATCGACGTCTTCACGCGGTTGCGGCTCTTAATGACATCGGTCTTGAGGGAAATGGGCCGCGGGCGGCCGTGCAGCTTGAGAAACAGACCGCAGGCATTGCACAAGACAGAGCCCATCTCGTCGCGCCGCCATAACGGCGTAGTCGAAGTCGCGCAATTCTGGCATACTGGCTGCGTGGATTCGCGATCGTGGTTAGCCATGGTTGCCATCTTCCTGAGCGTTCTCCTGTCGTCTCTTGGGAAGTCCTGATTGTGCAATCTGCCGGAGGGTGATGGGTATCTCTGAATCTCAATGGGGAATGCGAAGGATAAGAAGGGGGGCGGTGGAGTTGATGTCGGCCAGATGATAAGGAGGTCAAAAAAAACCTTTATCGTTGTGCCGATATGAGATTACACATTTGGTGTGGTTTGGGGGATTTTTTATTCGGGGGGATGGGAAATGTGGGTCATGTGTAATACATAAGTATTGATAAGGGAGGAAGGGAGGGGTGGAATTAGAAGGGCGGCGTCTGATTGCTCGGATTTGTAGTTATTAGGATTGGCTAGCCAAAGAGTAGTAGAGCACGGATCGTCGCCCAACCCAGGACCGGATGCCAGCACGGCTAGACCTTATGGCTCTGATTGCACAATCATAACAAGATGAGATGGATGAGACGGGATGAGGTGAGAGGATTCAGTGGAGTTTGCACCATGCTTTCTTTTTTCTTTCTTTCTCTTTTCTTTTTTTGTCTCTTTTTTTCGCTTCTGTTCGCCTCTTTTCGCTTTTTCTTTTTTGCACTTACCAGATTACCGGTGGAACCGCCGGTGGACGTGGCTGCGGGCGACGAGGAATTGGAATGCAGAGCAGATAGTCCTGCCAAGGCAGTAGACATTGCCATTGTTGCCGACCTGTGAAGATGTGGAGGGAGGGGATATGTTAGAGCAAAGCGCGAGCACGGGTGCATCCTTGTGATGATGATGGCATGTGCCTTACTTTGGCTGTGGAGAGCTCCGGCCAGACACGCCAGCACCCATGGCGAGGGAGGATATGCCGGGCAGCTGTGCGAGCGATGCCTGTGTCGATGCCGAGCTCGATCGTGATATGGGCTCCATCGCTGCTGGCGCCGGCAGCCCGTGGGCACTGTCGTCCACCATCATCCGTAGCGGGGCAAGATCGAGGCTGGCGTCCGGGAGAGCACTCAGTGCTGGCTGGGACATAGGCGGCGGCAGGACCGAGATGTCGGTGACCGCCAGCGTGTTGTGTAATGTGTCCGGGGGGAGGAGGGAGGAACGGCGGGTAAGGATGGGCGCTGTGCAGATAGTGCTGCAGCAGGCTGCTCGATAAGATATGCCACGGAAAAGATTGAGTGGTTGAGAACTTGAAAGCTTTCAGAGCCGTCCGCAGGTCGAACAGGTGTAGAGTCGTCGCTGGATAGAGGCAGAGAATGAGATGTTGCTCTCACGTTTCTCTCCTGCGGGAAATCGTCCAGATGAATAGGGAAAAGCCGTCGGCTAGTCAGGATGTTGAAGTGAGGCTATCTGCTGTCTCGGGGGCACCGGATTTTTACTGCGAAGCAAAGAGGCGGTAGCGCCAAAATGGCTGAGAAGAGATGCTCAGGCTCTCTCAGGCTGTCTGGGTGAAGCCGCAGGGAGGTAGTGCTGAAGTAAAGATTGTCTTGCCGACTCCACAAATTCTAGATGAGAAAGCGAAGTGACGGTACGAGACGTTCGTTAACGAGAGAGGGCCAGAGGGTTTACCTGTTCGCGCGCAGATACGTATCTTAACAAAGAAAAAAAAAGAGAGAAGAGAAGAGAAAGAGTGGGAGGCTCAAAAGGGAAGGCGCAAAACATGTTGTACTATTGTAAGATATGGCAGGGGAAGCTGTCTACAGGTACACTGCATTTGCTCCGGGCCTCAGACTTCATCGTAAGATATGCTACGAAAATTTTCTTGCAAATTACCTAAGTTGATTCGGCAAATACAGAGACCCATTGACCTGCGGCTCGAAAGGCCGCTGTTCCAATTTCCCGCTTACAGCCTTGCGGTAATTATTATGCGCTCCCCTCTCCCGAATTCCCCAAACGTCACAGGGCGCTTTTACCATGCGTATCTGCAAGATACTGTACTTACACGATCGATGATTCCGGATCTCTGTCTGCTCGCACTACGCCTTATCAATGGTTCCGGCTTTCTGCATCGCCATCGATACGTGTTCATTATGATTAGGTTCCTGGAAGCGTAGCGCGATGGGGCTTATTATCAGATTGCTGAAATTATTATTCCCGACCCCGTATCTTGCATGTTGCACATGATTGGTTGCACATTACTAATGGGGCGGTGAGGTTTCCCTATTATTTATTGCCTCATTTTTAATTAGGAAAAAAAGCTGGAAGCTGGGGTTATCTTATCGAGAATTTTGCATGCAACTTTTTTTTCTCCTGTCCGATCGATCAACACAGCATCTCATAACAAAAAAACCCAAACAGCATCTAAACCCTACGGTGTTTGCTGACAACAATACAGCCACCGTCTCAAAGAATAAATTCACAGTAGTTTTCATTTTGCTTTTCAGGCCTTCCTGCCGCGACTTCCAACCTTTCTTTTTTTCCGTCGTTTGCCCTCGCAATGCCGTCGAGTCACGAAAAGGACAAGCCGTGGGACACTGAGGACGTCGACAAGTGGAAGGTGGAACCATTCAAGCCGGAGGACAATGTGGGAGGCAGCTTTTTGGAGGAGTCGTCGTTCTCGACGCTGTTCCCCAAGTATCGCGAAGTGTACCTCCGCGAGGCGTGGCCGGGGATCACGCGGGCGCTGCAGAAGCACGGGATCGCGTGCGAGCTGGACTTGGTGACGGGCACAATGACGGTCAAGACGACCCGGCGCACATACGACCCGGCGGCAATCCTGAATGCGCGCGACTTGATCCGGCTACTGTCGCGCTCGGTGCCAGCACCTCAGGCGCTGCGGGTCCTGGAGGAGGGCGTGGCTGCAGACATCATCAAGATTCGCAGCCTGGTGCGCAACAAGGAGCGGTTCGTGAAGCGGCGGCAGCGGATCCTAGGTCCGGGCGGGTCGACGCTCAAGGCGCTAGAGATCCTGACGGAGACGTACATCCTGGTGCAGGGCGGCACGGTGTCAGCGATGGGGCCGTTCCGCGGGCTCAAGGAGGTGCGGCGGGTGGTGGAGGACTGCATGGCCAACGTGCACCCGATCTACATGATCAAGGAGCTGATGGTAAAGCGCGAGCTGGCCAAGGACCCGCAGCTGGCGACGGAGAGCTGGGACCGGTTCCTGCCCAATTTCAAGAAGCGCACACTCAGCAAGCGGCGTGTGCCGCACCGGGTCACCGACAAGGCCAGCAAGCCGTACACGGCTTTCCCGCCGGCGCCTGAGAAGAGCAAGGTCGATCTGCAGATCGAGACGGGCGAGTACTTCCTCAGCAAGGAGGCCAAGAAGCGGGCCACCGAGACGGAGCGGCAAGAGAAGGCGCACCAGAAGAAGGAAGAGAAGAAGCGCGAGCGGGAAAAGGACTTTGTCCCGCCCGAAGAGGGCGACGCCAAGAAGCGCAAGAAGAAGAAGCGGAGGACGGAGGAGGCGGCGGCAGACGAGTAGAGGGGCAGAAGAGCAGAGGAGAAGAGCATGATATGGGAGGCATGTACGTATTGGCTGTACGGGTGCGTAGACAGACTGCAAATATGTCAAAACTAAGATACATTTTCAGGACGGGTTTTCACAATATATTAGCGACATCATTTATTCATCTTTTTCTCTTTTTTTTGCAAATTGCTTTCCTTCCCCACAGTTCACAGCTTGGACGGCGAGTCGGGCTGGCTTGCCGGTCTGTCTGCTGGCTCATCGTCAAACTCCAGCACCAGCTTGCCGAACTGGCGGCCGGCCTTCATGTCGTCAAAGAGGCCGTCGATGGCGGGCAGATTAGCGGGCGTGAGGCCGCCGTGGACTGTGCGGCTGACGACGGGGCGGATCTGGTGCTCGCGCACGAAGCTGACGAGGGCGCGGAATTCGGCGCGCGAGCCCATAGTGCAGCCCTTGAGGTCGATGTTGCGCAGGACGGCCTGCATCAGCCAGTCCATCTTGGGCCCGACGGTCATGCCATACGAGGCGATGACGCCGCCGGGCCGCAGTAGCCGACTGCCGCGCTTGACAATGTCGCCGCCGGCGCCGTCGACGATGACGTCAAACAGTGGCCGCTCGGCCGGCAGCTGGGCTAGCAGCTGACGGTCCCAGTCGGCGTCGCGGTACGAGGCCCCGCCGCTGGTTCCGAGCTCGTCGCGCGCCCGCGCCAGCTTGGCCGCGTCGCCTGACGTCACATACACGCGGCAGCCGTGGGCGACGGCCAGCTGGGCGGCGGCAATGGCGACGCCGCCGCCGATGCCAGTGACCAGCACATTACGGCCACCACTGCTACCACTGCTACCACTGCTGCCACTGCTGCCACTGCTGCCACTGCTGCCACTGCTGCCACTGCTGCCGATGCCGCTCTTGGTCACAAGGGCGCGCCAGGCTGTCAAGCCGACCAGCGGCAGTGCGGCAGCCTCGGCCGGTGTCAGGTGGGCCGGCGCCGGCTCGAGATCGTCCTCGGGCACGCAGATGTAGTCGGCAGCCGTGCCGGCATCGGTGCCCACAGCAGCGCCCAGCGCCGTGAAACGGGCCGGATCCTCGGGCCCGTCCGGGTCTGAGGCCCAGTGTCGGATGGGGGCTAGCACGACACCGGTGCCCACGGCTGCCACCTCGCGCCGCTGGCAATCGGGGCCGACCTCCTCGACGATGCCGTAGCCGTCGGCCAGCACGGGATGCTCAAAGGAGATGCCGGGGTACAGGTGCTGCCGGATGAACAGGTCTCGGTGGTTGAGCGCCACCGCTCGCATGCGCACCAGCAGCTCACCCGGGCTCGGTGTCGGCCTGGCTATCTCCTTGAGCTGCAAGCTGTAGTGACATCGACGATGTTAGGTCATAACGGAGTCGGAAAATGCAGAAACGGTGAGAGAGAGAGAACGAACGGATAGTATACCTGGCCTGGCTTGCCAGGCACCTGCTTTACGACGAGAGCATGAGCCATCGTCTTCCGCTCGGCTTGTGAGTACAGAGACGCGAGAAGGTGTCCGAGAGAAGCACCGCGGGATAATGCTCGTGTGGTCGGGCTTTACTTTACGAAACGGAAAACTGTTGGCCAGCAGATACTATGTACGAGTATGGCATTCTGCTGCTAACCGGCAGGAGGGACGGACACTTGGGTGTACAAGCAATAGGCTACGACGTATCTGATCAGATACAGGGGGAAAGATCGCCTATCGCTGCTGCTGTTCACCCCCGCATTCCCCACTACCTCGGCATTTAAACTGCGAATACTGACTAATAACGGTGACCCGCGAACTTTGTTCCTGTTTGCTGGACGGTCTCTCAACCATCAGCCTCACCGGCTGGTCTGTCTCGCTCAACTCTTGAGTATCCGCCTGGCTGATTACCGTCAGCACATGCACGGCATCTTCTCCCCGGGCCTCTTATGCTGTGCTCCGTCTCGGATACGACCCTAGTTTAGACATTCTATGTAAGACAGTAGGTCGGCAGGTCAGCCAATATACCCTGGCCAAGGCTGAGAGATCCCAGGCGCTAAATAAAAATAAATAAAAATAAAGACTGTCCCAAGAAGTCCCAAGAAGAAACGAAAGGACAATGGAGAAGTGCACAATCTGCTGCAGACATCGTGATGGCTCGTCTTATGCTGTGCAGCATGAGCACAAGGCCTGCCACCGGCGAAGCACACTGCTTTGCATGTAACCAGTAAAGTCGTTCCAACGAAGAACTGACCCCTTCCCTTGTAGGGTTAGACTTCTTACGGAGCAGTCCGGCAATCTACACTGCAAAAGGCAAAGCAACGAGTCCAGAGGTCTGGTACCCTGTCCCTTTTTCGGCCCCTTGTTCTCTCTTCACCCAAGGTGATGGTCGCCGAACAGTTCTAGTGGGCCGCATTCCTCCCGACTGGTCGGTGAGCTGCACAAATAGTGATGGCATGCAACTGTACGGAGTACTTTGACATGCGATGTTCTCTGACCGGCGATCTCCCTCGTCGCCCTCTCTCTTTTTCTTTCCCTCTTAATCTCTCTTCATCGCATCATCCCTAGATCAAGCCGCTTCCGTCTGTCTGCGCAGGTGAGCTGGCAACGAATCGCGCAATATGGAGCTAGATGCCGTGCCTTCTTAGTTAGCTCAGTTCGACTCGGAGGGCATTCCAAAAATTAAAAAAAACTCCTTCCCCCCCTCCCCACACAACTCTTTAGCCAATCTTCTAGTTTCTGCGACCCGGTCTTTTGCTGCCCTACGAGTAATATTAGAGCAGGCCCTTCACGGCGACCTTTTAGTGTCCTAGTCCAGGTCGCCGTCAAAGTGTCTGTCCGTAGGGAGGCTTGCATGAAACCATCAAACTATAAGTTTGTTGTATTAAAGTGCATAGATCACCGAGCAGCCAGTTCTGATTCTCACCAGCTTCTGCTTCGTCCCTTTTTTATTTCTGGATTAATATCTACCCATCCACATCTCTTTCGTCGAATCAATATTCAAAGCAGCAAGAGCGAGTCTGCTTAATCTTCCGTCCCTCCTCCCTTCCTTCCTTCCCCCTCTCTTCTCCTTCCTCTTCTTCTACGTCCATTATTGTCAGAGTTTCCCTTCTCTCAGTCAAACTGTCTTTCTCTCTGGCGTCACCCATAAATATCCGTATCTGGTCGATCACTTCGCCGGAGACAAAGAGCAACATCTCGGACCTGCACGGAACTGATACACATATTCCCTACCCATGGCTACCACCATCATCACCGGCGTTGCCTTTGGCGCGGCCCTCACTGCTTCTGGTGTTGCCCACCCGGCTGTCATTCTCGGCCAGCTCAAATGGGAGAACTATCACATGCTCCAGGCTTTTCTGACGGCCACCGCCGCCAGCGCCATCATCACCTCCGCTGCCAACAGCCTTGGGTACACCAAGTTAGCGCCCCGCCAGTATGCCGACCGCGGCTGGTTCGCACCCTATGACGGCAACGTCGTCGGCGGTCTCGTCCTCGGTGTCGGAATGGCCCTGTCGGGTGCCTGTCCGGGGACCGTGCTCTCCCAGATTGCCCTCAACATACACTCGGGATATTATGCGCTGGTCGGCGGTCTTGCCGGTGGCACCGTCTGGGCAGCCGTTCTGCGGCCCCGCCTGGCCCTAAAGAAAAAGGAGAGCGACGAGGAGAAGAAGAAGAAGGCGGCTGCTGCAGCTGCTACAGCCGGGACTGCAGCATCGCCAGAACCGACGCTTCCCACCACTGTGCCCGCCCTCCTGGGCGTCTCGACAGGCACGGCGCTTGCCGCTTACGAGGCATTTCTGGCAGCCATGGTCGGTGGCTCGGCAGCCGCTTTCGGCCCCGGGCCATACGCCGTGCTGTCCCCCATTGTCGGCGGCCTGCTGATCGGCCTCGTACAACTGTTCTCTGTGGTTGCCCGCAAGTCGACACTGGGCGTGTCCACCGTCTACGAGGACGTGGGCGACTGGCTGGTGTGCGCCACGAGCTGCGCCAGCGGCAGTGGTGGCAGCAAGAAGAAGCCCGCTGTCAACTCCATTCTTTTCGCGCTGGCCATCGTGGCCGGCAGCCGTGCCACGGCCGCTCTCTTCCCGGCCCTTGTCGCTCCGTATGCATCTGCATCTGCTTCGCTGTCGCTGTCGCCCGCTGCCGCCGTGCTCGGTGGCTTCGCCATGGCCCTGGGCTCGCGCATTGCTGGCGGCTGCACGTCCGGCCACGGTATCAGCGGCATGTCGTTGCTGTCGCTGCCTAGCTTCATCACCATGGGGTCGGCTTTTCTCGGAGGCGGAATCGTAGCTTTATTCATGTAGTCACGGAAAGTGCACCGCGTCTGCGACTTTTTTTTAAATCGTTCTCCGTACTCTCCCTCTCTTCCCGAATTTACGAGACACTGAGCGACGATGGCGTTGGATGAACACCCAGGGGGGCAAAGGCATGATTTCTTGGCTTAGTACGGAGTGCAGAACTCAGACACTGTATAATTTAGACCACCGGCGCTTTCGCCATTATACCCACCCAAAATGAGGACGCGTTTCTTTCCGTTCGTTAAGGTCGCCGATCGATAACAATGGTTCCATGATGATGAGGACCCGCAGGCCCCCCTTGCCCTGTTCAATGCTACCTTGTTGCGGTAACGTCCCGGGGATGACTAACAGGCTTCTACACAGTAGGTCGCCGAGAGCAGAGACATGGGCTCTCACAGCTGCAGAAATCGCTCACAGGGGCGGAACAGACACGTCAGCGGCTTTCTCCACCCGGTCGGTGGTGCCCTTCCGCGGCCGCCGGGCCGTCACCTCTACCTCGATCAGCATAGCCTCTTCCAGCAGACCCGCCTGCATCATCGTGGCTGCTGGCCGTGCTCCCTTGTCACCGCCGAACCACCGTTGCAGCACAGGCCATGTCTGGGGAAAGAGGCTGCGGTCTGGCAGGATGTACCGTACGCGAACGACATCGGCGATCGTCACGGGCTCGTGCTCGTCATCTGGAGCCACCTCGGCGAGTGCACTGGCAATGTTGCGCAGCGCCTGGTCGGCCTGGTCGGCCGCCCCGGTGCGCAGCTCGCCGGTGGCGTAGTCGTATCTAACGAGAAGCATCGTTAGCCAGTCTGACATGGAGCATGCATGTGCCTGCATGTGCATGCATGCATATATCAAATCTTGCAAGCAAATGTAATTTACCCTGTGCATCCTGAAACAAACACCCAGTCGCCAGAGACGACAGCTCGGGAGTAGCCGATCTGGGCCTCAAAGGCCGAATTGGAGCTGATAAGCTGACGACCCATATTTGGCGGTTCGGTCGGAAGAAACAAAAGCTGCTCTCTGGCCTTGTCAAGGAGAGACTTTGGATATCATATGATGGCTGTAAGTGATTAATTTACTCGTATGGAACAGTTGAGTGACAAGGACCGGGTTTTAGATCGCTAGTAAATAATCTTCTGCCCTGTGAGTCATGACACAAAACCTCAAATCACCTTGCCAACCAGTAGTTGTCAGGTCTAGCATTGGACATTGATATCTAAATAATTTTGAAAACTTTGAAGAATCGATCTCATATTCATTTACGTGACAAGTTCTCGGAAACATTGATTCCACATGCTGTCGTCTAAAAAGGGTATCTCGACATTCGCTCAGAGTCGTGCGTCATCTGGCAGTCACGCCCTGCAATATCCTGACTTTTCCTGCTGCATCAAGTGCTGCATAGGGCCATCTAAGGCCCATCATATATCCTAACCATGGAGATTTTCCCGGCCTCTTCGCCTAATCGCCGCCGAGCAGGCCGGCCATCCAGAAGAATGACTTATGGCCTATAAACAGTCCAGCCGATGTTCGGCTTATGTAAATTGCCTGCCCATAAGCAGCTCGTAATAAGTCTTCTGGTCCATCTCGCTGCCGAGCAATGGATCTGCGTCGGTGTTCTCGGCCACCGGGTCCGGATTGTAGCTGATGGCCAGGAAGTCGGTGAGCGTCTCGTCTGGAGCAAACCCCAGTGAGCCCAGCGTCTGTGAGAAGCTGTTTGATCTGTGATAGAGTCAGCTGAGGGCGGCTTCGCACCAAAATAAATTAGAATAAAAATGCACTCGGCACCACGAAGCACATACGACCGCGCTGCATCACGGGCAACAATGTCTGAGAAGGACATCGGGCCCAGCCCGAACTCGGCAAGACTGCTGTTGGACAAGTGCTGTTCGCTGTCATCTTGCAGGGGCAGCGGCGCATGCGCGCCGCTCTGAATCTGACTAGTCTGCATCTGACTATTCTGCATCTGACCACTGTGCTGCTGGCTGGCAGCGCCAGGCTTCAGGTCGGCTCCTAGCAGGCCCGGCTCGTGCACAGAAAACGCCGCCGATGCCATTGCCGGATACGCCGAAGACGGGTGTGAGTACTCGTCTCTGGCTGCGGCATCTGGTATTATGGGCAGTGCTGTCGATGTTGATCTTGGCCGCTGTCTTGCCGCAGGTTTGGGCCGCGACGGAGCAAGGTTGCTAGCATCAGCGTCTCCCTCAGCGCCGGCAGGGCCGACAGCGCCGGCTGTGCTGCAGGCCGTAACATCATCACCGGCTTCCGAGCCCCCTTCGTCGCCGAAAAAGGTCTTGAAAACGGTGCTCTGCTGCCAGGCCTGGATGAAAAACTCCTGCTGCTGCGGGTCCCGGATGGCCCGAACAAGACGCTTGCCTTCTGGCTGCTTCAGATAGCCCTCGACCACGGGGCCCAGGCTCGGAATCAGGGTCAGGGCAGCGCCCCATGCGGCAGCGCTCTCCCGCATCGTGTGAAGGGCACTCCTGTAGCCCTGCGCAGGGCCTCGCTTCTTCTGAGGCCGCAGATAGAGACATGACTTGCCATGCCTTTGGCAGTAGCTGCACCTTGGCTTTGCATTCTGGTGAGAGATGAGACGTGAGCGTGAGCCCCAGGGCACTGGCTGCATGAAGGGGGGGGACACATTGGCTGTATAGCAGTTCCATACTCACGTCGCAAGGCTGGTGGTTGGTATGGCAGAAGTCGCATCTGGCAGGCCGTCAGTAAAACAGGGCATCATATGCAGAATGACAAGCGGGAGAGGCAGGACTCACGCTCGCGAGCTCTTTTTCCTCTTCCGGGGGTTTACATTCGACCCTTCTGTGGACTCACTCTGCGGTAGCAGCTCATCCACCACAGAATATGGATCGTGCCGGTCCATGGTCGAGTTCCAGCGGCCCAGGCCTCATCCGGGCACAGCCAAACGGGTACGAGGAAAAGGAGAGAGCAGTTGGCCGTAGCCCGTCTTGCAGAGACGAGGGCGTGTTTTTTTGACGACGCGCTGGCAGCGACAACGAGCACTATCTAATCCCACTTCACTTCATGCCTTTGGCAGCACTCAATTGGAGCTGGCAGACGGACGTTTCTGCGATGGCCGGGGCACCTGGGCATCGGTCATTCGACTGGTCCAAAGGCACGTGGTGAGCTTTGCGCGCCCAGTGTGTGGTACTGTCGGGACCTTGCTCAATTAGCCCTCTGCAGCTGACTCTTGCGTGTTGACAAGTCAGGAGGCTCTCCTCCCTATCGGCAACGTCTTGACAGAAATGCGGGTTCGAGTCCAACTGTGGAGAAGCATGCGTTCAGCTTCACCACGTCTGATTGGCTGAGCTAGAATGAGTACCCCAAAAATTAGTCATGCTCTCATGGAGTTTTTCCGGCCTCCGCAACTGGCTGAAGGAGCTGGTGTGTGGGGCAGGTCGCACTTGCCGGCAGTGAGGCCAATCTAGATAACCCGAAGAGCTTTATTATGGCTCGCAGCTGCCGAAAGCATGGGCGTATTACGGGAGTAATTGCTGCTCGCCGCAACCTGATTGCTTGCTTAAAGCCCTATTTTGACGTCTGGGGTGGTAACTTTTGGGCCAGATTTTTGGGGTTTTGCCAACAAGACTGCCCAACCGAAAGGCTACATATAGGCGACTGGTGTCTATGTGAAAGGTCAACCAACCTAGCAGGACATATTGTTATTCAGACGTGATGTGACGTGCTTGTCCCTCAGCCTGCGAGGAGATAAACAAAACGAATATATCAGCATACAGACACAGACACATCAGTATTGTTTTGCAAGATCTCGGATATCTCGCGGGCCCCAATGCTGTTCAACTCATAGAGTTCGCTGTCGGCTGGCCAAAAACGACCGGGAGACCACAGAGCAGAAACAGGACGCGATACACAGGACACCACACCTAACCGAAGAGGACGGGAAGCTCCCTGATTGCAGCTGGCTGCCATGGCCGAGAAGATAGGAGCGGGATCGATGTCCACGTTGGCATCGTCGCCTGCTACGCTTCCTGCGGGGCCAAGCCGGCACCGCTTCGACCCGGATGCGTCCATTGTGCTGATCGGCTGCCGAGGCGCAGGCAAGCGGTCGCTGGGCTTTATCGGAGCACTGCACCTGCGTCGCCGCCTCGTGACCGAGGATCACTACTTTGGGCAGGCGACGGGCGAGACGCGGGCCGAGTACCTCAGCCGGCATGGGCGAGAAGCCTTTGTGCGGCGCAGCGCCGAGGTGTTCAGGGAGATGCTCGAGGCTAACAGCCGGCGCTGCATTATCGAGTGCGGCATGAGCAGCCTGACGGGCGAGGCGCAGGAAGCACTCCGCAGGTACTGTGAGACGCACCCTGTCATCTACGTGCACCGCGAGCGCGAGCAGGTGCTGCCCTTTCTGGACGCCGCGGACGCCGACCAGCTGCTGCGGGCAGACGAAAGCCACCGCCGCTGCTCCAACCTGGAGTACTACAACCTCAATGCGAATGGCGAGCAACAGCAGCCCCGGCTAGACGATGCGGGAGCAGCAGCAGCAGGAGCAGCAGAAGGAGCACGTGCAGGGACACTGAGCAGCGGCAGAAACAGCCCACTGGAGCGCTACAGCCAACAGGGCTCGTCGTCGAGGCTCCTCTGCGTGAAAGAAGACTTCACACGCTACCTGGACCTCCTGCAGGGCCAGACCTGGCAACGGCACTGGGCCGAGAGCCCGTTCTCGCTCAACGCGGTACCGCCCGAGTTCCGCAGCTACTCGTTCGCACTGCGCCTGCGGCTGTCGTACCTGCTAGACATGGACCTGGAGTGGGAAGACTACGAGGCGTGTGGGGACTGCGTCGAGCTCATCATCGACTGTTGGCCCGACGACCTGTTCAACCTGGTGGCCCGACAGGTGGCGCTGATCCGGCGCAAGCTGGCCATGCCCATCATCTACCACGTGGAGGAGAAACCGCGTGGCGAGCGCAGCCGGCCGCTCGACGAGCGCGACCGCATGGACGCGGAGCTGCTCGAGCTGGGCCTGCGGCTCAACGTCGAGTACATCAGCCTGGACCTGCAGCGCAGCGACGGCCTCGTGCAGCGCATCCTGGCACAACGAGGGCGCACGGCGGTCATGGGCAACTTCTGGTTCCACGGCCTAGGGGCGCCGCCGTGGTCCTCTGACATCCACGTGCACAACTACGAGCGCGCAAAAGCCCTCGGCTGCAGCATCGTGCGCACCGTGCGCTTTGATCGCGGCGGCGGCTGCGCGGGCCCGGACGAGTTCAAAGCCCGGTTGGACGCGCTCATTCCCGACCCCAAGCCGCTCTTGGTCACGTACGACTACTCTCTCCTCGGCCTGTGCACTCCGACACAGACCCGCGTGCTCATCCCGGTCAAGCATCCGAGTTCGGTCAACCACCGCGACCATTTGGCTACGGTGACGACGATGGCGGCATCCTTCAGCCACATGTTCCGCGACCGCAAGCTGGACGCCCTGGAGTTCTTTACGGTCGGCTCGCACATCGACTATTCCATCACGCCAGCCGTCAACACGGCTGCTTTTGCCTTTGCCGGCCTGTGGCACACATTTCGCGCGGCGCAGTGCTCGACGCTCGACGAGCTGGGCCGGCTGTTCCTCAGCCCCAACACCCGTGCCAACACGACCTTTGGCGGCGCCACCCTGGCCGCGCCCTTCAAAGTGGCCATCCTGTCCTACATCAAGCTGCAGAGCCAGCATGCTGCCGCACTGGGCGCGGTCAACGTCATCCTGCCGCTGCGCGGCCACTCGACGGCGGTGCTGGACCACGCCAACGCGCGCAACCGCGGCGGGCCCTGCAGCGAATTCTACGGCGACAACACCGACTGGCGCTCCATTTACAAGTGCCTGCAGCGCGCCATCAGCCCGCGCAACGTGGTGCAGCCATCGCGCACCACGGGGCTCGTCATCGGTGCCGGCGGCATGGCGCGTGCTGCTATCTACGCGCTGATCCAGCTGGGCTGCCGCCACATCTTTATATACAACCGCACGTCGCAGCACGCTCGCGACGTGGCTAAGCACTTTGACGACTGGGCTCAGGCGCAGTCGCTGGCGCCGTCTGGTGGTGGAGGTGCCGCTGCAGCTAACGGGCACGTGAACGGGACTGCAAATGGGGCTGCAAATGGAGCTGCAAATGGAAACAGCGGCACTAGTGGAAAATCACATCGCCATATATGCCACGTCCTCGAATCCCTGGGGGACCCGTGGCCGGCCGAGTATCAGCCGCCGACCATGGTCGTTTCCTGCGTGCCGGCGGTCAACTCGGACGGAAGCCCAAAGGCCGACTTTGTCATGCCAAGCCAGTGGCTGACCAGCCCGACGGGCGGCGTCGTTGTTGAGGTGAGAGATATTCTGTTCTAGAACATATCACTGACATACCTATTGTGCTGACTAATCCGCCTTTGGCTGCAGCTCGCATACGAGTATCTGGTCACGCCCCTTGTCGCGCAGATGCAGGCTCTGCGTGACTCCACGTCGCCCGCCTGGGTCGTGGTCGACGGGCTGGAGATTGTCAGCGAGATGGCTATTGAGTCATTTGAGCTGCTGACCGGCCGCATGGCGCCTCAGCGAGTAATGAAGGCTGCCTGCAGGCGGGCTTGGCAGGAGCAGCACCGTCAGCGCACCCTGCCAGTATCATGACGGGCGGGCTGCCATATGAGTGACACGGTTGATACTGATGTAATGAAGGAACTGAACGTGCAGCCGATGTGGCAGACAATGCATGCCTGGTTATGAATTGGAAGCTCTTTGGGGCGAGGCTAGTTGCGAGTACGCGTGGAATGCATATACACGATTATTGCCATATCCGGGCACTCCCCAATAAACTACTTCCCCTCGCCAGGTCAACAAAAGAAAAAAAACTTTCGCTTCACTCTCCTTGCATGAAGCAAAATCTAACCAGAATCCCCAACGGACAGGTAATTATGAAACGCCATGTGGCATATGGTATTATGCTATGCAAGGCGGTACTGACTGCTGAGATCAAGTGATGCAGCAGTTAATTGATTAAAAAAAGACTACAACCAGATCGTATTCGAGTGTCAATCCTCGCCTCTAAGAGAGCTTAATCGCTTCTCGAAGATCTGGTTCAGAAGAGAAAAGGAAGCTTCTGTCTCCCAGCGAAAGAACGTGTGCTGTGGAACCCGCTTTCGCAAAAATCATCGGCCACAAGGCCAATGCCTGAAGAAACAATCAATGTCCGAACCGGACACTGAACTCTGCCACGAACGAGGGCAGCAGCAAAATCATGACACGTCAAGTATCCGAAAAGAGGATGGGGGAATGAAACAAAGCCAAATCCATGCAGCCGAAAACACCCAAAGCAGATTGGGACCTGCATATGTTCCAGCTTGTCCGCTTAATGCTCGCACTCTCAACTCCTTAAAAAAAACCGCCGGATATGATACGAGTAATAATGGTTGTTGGGGAAGAATGAAATAGAGGGGAGAAGGCAGTATAAAAGCACGGCAGGATGCCAGTGGATCTGCGGCCACGCTGTGGCAGGGATGCTGGATAACTGCTCGCGGCTCAGACCAGCTCGAAATCCTCCTCGTCGATAACCTCAATGAGGTTGGGAGTAGCAACGGGGGTCGTGGCAGAAGCGGCAGCCTTGCGCAAAACCTGGCGGGCCTTGCGGCCCTTTACAGCGTCACCGTTGCCGTCAAGTACCTCATACTCCTTCTCGACCAACATCTCAGTGGCGCGGGCATTGGGCTTGACAAAAACGTCGAGGGTCAGGACGGGAGGCGGCGAGTCGGTGTTATCGAAGCTATACAAAAAACCGCTGCCGCTGCCGCTGCAGGCATCTGGAGAATGGGGAGCACTTGTCACCATGCCGAGGCCCTTCTTTGATGACCGGCGTGTCGGTGACCACATCAGATCACCGCCGGGTCGGGACGCATCCCTTATTTCCTGGAGGGCATTCGTGCTCACGCGGACGCGAGATGCTGGGAGCATGTAGTTGACACGGTTGCACTTGACAATGTTGGGGTTTGGCTTGACAGAGTTATGGTGTCTGCAAAAGAGGAGACGGAAGAGGTCAGCAATCGCAGGCCAGTTCACAACTGCCGTCAGAGCAGCAACAAGCGTTGCAGGCTTACATATCGGACCACTTGTGGCGAGGCCGGAACTTGGAGGCCTTGGCCCCCGTGCCGTCAAAGACGTCGTCGGTGAGCAGGTCCACCTTGTTACCGGGAAGAGCCCGGCTGCCATAGGCCCACTTGCTGGTGGCATCCTTGCGCCGCTTGATATCTTTGTGCGCACTGCGGAGGTCGCGTTCGAACTGCATGGGGAGGGTGTCGAAGGCAGTCATGACGAATATCTTCTATCTTCTATGTGGTATTGTGATGATACGAATGATAACGAAAACAAACGGAAGGAATATGAGCAAGCGGAGAGGCGAATGGGGCAAATGGGCGTCGCTAATGGGCGTGTGGGTGAACGAGTGTCAACATGTAGTTATACACGGCTGGAGAGAAGATGACGAGACAGAAAGCCTCTCCTATAAGCTAGTAAAAGGCACGACTAGAGAAAAGGGGCTATGTTGCTGTATAGGAATTGAAGCAGCAAGTGCGTTCCGTAGGCAGGTGTTGGATTGGGTTTAAAGGTCGGCAACTGCGTGCCGGGTATCTTAGGAGAGTAGAGTGTTGAGTCCGGATGGTTCTGGATGCAAGAGGTAAGGAGGTAAAAGTCAAGGGAAGAGGGGATTGTGCAAGTTTAATAAGAAGCAGAAACAGAAAGGGGAATTCACGGGTCCTCGGACACACAGAGAGGGAACAAAACAAAGCAATTAAACTATATCATATGGCGTTTCGGCAAAGGGCGTTTTAGGGGAGGCTCGGAGGCGCAAGCAAGTGAGTTACTTTCCCGGTGGCCGAATGACTCAAGACCTAGGGGGCAGTGACGAATGACGGCGCTGTCAGGAGCGTGTTTTGGCGCTGATGCGGGGGCCAATATGACGCTGATAAGCGATAGTGAGAAGAGGGGGGGTGGTTAAAGATACTTGTTCTGGAAAGGAATGCGCGACGGGTGGTGTTCTTTGTGGACATGAGAGAAAGAACAGTGCCGAATTCAGATGTCTTGTTTATTCTACATGTGAATGATTTGCATGCACGAATTCCCGTCGGAAAGAGGGACAAAAGGAGGAGGGAAAGGGAGGTCTTGACAGGGATGAGCGAGACGTTTCGCGTGTTTATCGTCTCTCTCAGCTTCTTGCTGGAGTGTACGATAACGTTGAGCTACTATGCAAGATACAAATGCAGGGGGCCTTAAATAGGACGCATAACACGCATGCCAGGCAGTCCAGCAGACACCAGAACCCCACCTCCGTCCCCAGAGGTCACTTGCCCGGGGCTGGTCGTGGGGGGGGGGG
>JRUC01000262.1:0-27583 GCA_000806385.1 Leptographium procerum
CCCTCATGGACCCCTAGCAAGTCACTAACCAGTTCACAGGAAAATGGCCCTAAAATGGCACCCTGACAAGAACAAGAACAGCCCGAGCGCAGCCGAAAGGTTCAAGGAGTGTTCCCAAGCCTACGAGATCCTATCTGATCCCGAAAAGAGAAAAGCCTACGACACCTACGGCCTTGAATTTATCCTCCGGGGCGGTGCACCGTACCCAGATCCTAGCGAAGCTGGCGGCGGTGGTGGAGGTCCCGGTGGCAACCCCTTTGCCGGTGGCATGCCTGGCGGTATGCCTGGCGGCTTCCAGAGCTTTAGCTTTGGCGGCATGCCGGGTGGCGACGGCAGCGGTGGTGGCGGCGCACGGACGTTCCGGTTCAACACCGGCGGTGGCAGCGGCCACAAATTTAGCAACCCGGAGACGATATTTGCCGAATTCATGCGCGGCAGCGGTGGCGGTGGTGGCGGTGACGATGACCTGAACGACCTCTTTGCCAACATCTCAGGCGGCGGTGGCGGTGGGCCTCGGATGTCCCGCGGTGCACAACACCCCGGCTTCGGCGGGGGCGGCGTGGGCGGAGATCCATTTGGGCGCAGTGCGAGACAGCATACACCCGAAGTGACGACAGTTGAGCGCCCGCTTCCGGTGTCATTGGAGGAGATGTTCAAGGGCACGACCAAGAAGATGAAAGTCAAGCGCAAGATGTTCGACGAGACTGGCAAGCGGACGACCACAGACACGGTACTGGAGGTGCCAATCAAGGCGGGCTTGAAGAAGGGCAGCAAGATCCACTACAAGGGCGTCGGAGACCAAGAAGAGGGCGGTCAGCAAGACCTTGTGTTTATTGTTGAAGAGGTAAGAAGAACCCCATCCGCTTAAGGAACTACATGCGTATAAGAAAAGACAATTGGAAACTTGATGCTAACTCTGCGACACTAGAAAAAACACCCACTTTACACGCGGGACGGCGACGATATAGTTCTTCCCATTGAGCTTACGCTTAAAGAGGCCCTGACGGGTTGGAAGCGGACAGTGTCGACGATCGACGGCAAACAGTTCAATATTGAGAAGTCAGGTCCCACACAGCCTGGGTCGAGCGACAGCTATCCGTCGCAGGGCATGCCGATATCGAAGAAGCCGGGCCAGCGGGGCAAATTTGTGGTTAAATACAACGTCAAGTTTCCGACAACGCTGACGGCAGACCAAAAGCAGAAGCTGCGGGAGATCCTATGAATGGCGAGGACGCAACAGCCAACAGTGCTTGTTGTCGTGCTCGCAAGGGGGAGAAAGCAAAGAGGACAGAGACCAGAGGAGAGAAGGACAAGAGGAAGAGAGTGAAAACGAAAGAAAAACGCAAGCGCTGCAACAATAAATACAAAACAAGCCACCGGGCGTTAGTTCCCCTTGAAGAAAGAGATCTCAAGCAGCCGGGATGAGCATGGCGGCCTAGTTGTGCTGGGAATGGATGGAACGGGTACGATGATGATGACGATGACGACGATGATGAGATGGCAGTGGGAGGAACAAGGAATTTATGCGGGATGACGGGCTGGGGTTGTTAGGTTGGCAGTTGTGTGCTTGCAGTTGTATCTGCTATCATGCTTTATGGGCTCCTCGTTGCATTTTCATTATTTTTATTATTCATTTTGCATGGAAGCCACCCACAAAGGCAGGCGGAGTTTTAGGTACGCATATAACTGCTGTTTTTCTATAAGGCCTTTTGGTTTTGGGGAAGGAAGGAGGCTCACGGTCAATTACATAGTTTATGCTATATTTGTTACAACATAGAAAGAATGCAGCAGAGCCGCTCGGCTGGCCATGCTGTAATTTTTTAATACCCGTTTTGTCCATATAACGCCGTCCGGAATATCCACGAATACATCTGTTTAACTGAATGATGACTAATACACACTAGTCGGCTCCGGCCATGGCGACATCCGCGGACTCGTGATCGACATCGGCGATGAGGGCCGGGGCCGGGGCCGGGGCTTGTGCCTGCAGGGCATCCATCTCGCGCAAGGTGTAGTCGACGAGGTAGCTCTCGTCGAGGAGTTCGGCCGTGCGGCGGTAGTGGCGCTCGGTGTAGGCCAGGAGGGCATCGAGGACGTCCTTGATATTTCTGCCGCCTCTGCCGCTGTTGTTGCTGTTGCTGGTAGAGTCGGCGACTGCATCGACGGTATCGGAGGCGGCAGCTGGTGCTCTCCTGCGGGCTAGCCCAGCGAGCTTGCCGGCCGGGTAGGCGCGGATGAGGGTAGCCAGCACATACTGGGCGACGGCAGCGGTGCGGCCGTTTGTGTTCCAGTCGCGCACGCGCAGCAGCAGCGTGTAGAGCTGGTCGTCTTCGAGCTGGCCGAGCACGGCCTCGACGTTGTTGTTGTCGTTGTCGTTCGTCTTGTTCATCTTCTTCTTGTCGCTCTTCGCATTGGCCATGGCCTCGGTCAGCACGGCCAGCAGGCGACCCGGCTGGTTGAGCTGCAGAGCCAAAGTGACGGCCTCGCGAAAGGCGCCGTGGCGCATGTAGTTTGCCAGCTCCTGCTCGTGCTCGACGCGCTCACGCACGGCCTCGACGGCCGCTGCTGCTGTAGCGGCCGTGGTGTCGCGCCAGAAGGTGATGGTGGCGTCGCCGCCGCCAGAGACGAGCGTCCGGCTGGTGGCCTGCTGGTTCTGCTGGTTCTTTTGCCGCCGCCGCACTGCCAGAGCCCATACGCGATCCTCGTGGTTGTCCAGCGTGCAGGCGGCCTCGCCCGATGACGCGTCCCATACCTTGACCAGGCCGTCGCTGCCGGCGCTCGCAAACAGCACTGGGCCGGCCTGCCGCCGCTGTTGAATTTGTTGCTGCTGCCGCGGATCGTCGTCTTCGTCGACCTCCATGCCGCTACCGTCTTTTCCGTCTTCAGTAGCGACGTCGCCGTCGTCGGCCGGCAGCCACACAACCTTGAGGACGCTGTTGGTGTGTCCCTCAAAGGTGCGGATGCAGCTGTAGTCGGCCAGGCTCCAGATCTTGACCGTCTTGTCGGCGCTGCCCGTCAGCACCAGGCGGCTGCGCAGGCTGCTGCCGGCACCGCCCGCTGCCGTGCCGTCCTCGCCGGTGACGGGCGGCGTTTGCGGTGGCGCAAACCGCACCGACCACACGCCGCGCCGATGGCCGCGAAGGATGCCCTGCACCTCACCCTCGCGCACCGACCAGATTTTGACCGTACGGTCCTGCGACGACGACGCAAACAGCTGCCCGCCCGCGTCGACGTCCACCGCGTTGATGTCCTTGTCGTGCGCCGTCCGTGTGAAGACTGCTCGGTTCTGCTGCTGGGCGGCCTGGCTGCTGCTGCTGCTGCTGCTGCCCTGCCGCGGGATCTCCCAGCGTTTAATCATGAGGTCCTGCGAGCCCGTCACTAGAAAGGCCGGTGGATGGCCGAGCGGGTCCCGGAACGCCGGCGTGTCTGCTGCCGGCACCGTCTTGGGCAGCCCCACGGCGCCGACAGACTCGGTATGGCCGTCAAACACCGCGTGGCACACCGCCGACGCCCCGTCGTCCACGCGCCACAGCCGTGCACTATTGTCCTTGGAGCCCGTGGCGATCCAGTGGCCGGACCAATCGACGTCCAGCGCGATGACCATGTCGCTGTGGCCCTTGAGCAGGCCAATATCCTGGCCGAAATAAGACGACGAAGAGGACGAGGACGAAGATTCTCCGACCGACACGATGCGCACATCCTCCGAGTTGGTCGCGAGGGCCATCAGGGACTGGTCTGGCAGCAAAAAGGCCAGATCGATAATGTCGTCGTGCGTGCCAGAAATCCGCTGAGATGCCTCCAATGGCGAGAGAAGTCGGCTGCTGCTGCTGCTGCTGCTGCTGCTGCTGCTGCTGAGGCTGCTCAGAATCTCGCCGACCGGCGGCACCGGGTAGAGTACCAGCGTCTGGTCCAGCTGGACGCAGAGCAGTTGTGCTTGCTGCGGCCGGTACAGCGCCGCCACGATGGCCTCCTCGTCGGACCGCGCCATCTGCTCGGCCGTGATCTCGCGTCCTGTCCGCGTCTCCCACAGCCTCACACAGCCGTTGGCACCGGCCGTGAACGCCAGCGCCCCGCCGGCTTCCTTTTCTCCCTTTTCGCCCTTCTCGTTCTTCTCCTCGTCTCCACCAAGAAAACCGGCCGCTTCGATCATCTCAAACGTCGGCACGACTCGCCGCGACGTCCACGTCTGCGCGTCCCACCAGACCATCGTCTTGTCGCGGCCGGCCGTCAGCAGCGTCTTCTGCGCCGCTGAGTACGCAATCGCCTGCACGTCCGACACATGGCCCTCGAGGTTGGCCACCACCGCCCGCTTGTGCAGGTCCCACACGCGCACCTTGCCGTCCTGGCTGCCCGCTGCGAGACGGAAGCGCGTTGTGGACGTGCTGTCGTTGCCGGTCTCGGTCTCGGCCACAGCTGCCGCTACCTCTGTCTGGCTCAGGCTCTGATTCTGACCCTTCTTCTTCTTCTTGCTACCCGACGTCGATGTCGCTGCTGCTGCTGCTGTTGCCTCGGCTGCCGCGACCTCAAAAAAGTGAAGCGCCGAAACCAACACGCTGGGCCCGCGGAACGTGTGCGTGACGAAACCGCCGCGAATGTCCCACACCTTAATGTTACCGTCCGCCGATCCCGTGGCCAGCAGCGTGCTCGTTCGGTCCACCGCGAGCACCACTGCCGGTGTCGCGTGCGGCTTGACCATCCGCACCAGCGTCGGCTCCACGGCCTCAAGGTCATCCGACGCCTCCAGCCGGTATATCCGCATCGTCAGCGATCGAGAGTACACAATCAGGTGCGATGCCGACGGTGTCACTGCGGGAGAAAGCCGGTCAGAATTAACAGAGCAAAGGAGCAAAAGAGCAAAAGAGCAAAAGAGCAAAAGAGCAAAAGAGCAAAAGAGCAAAAGAAGGGCAAACGAACAGATCAGCGTCGAGATGGGCTCGCCGTCCTGTGAAGAGAGAGTCAGCATCACTGCGCGCCCCACAGCCACACGCCTCAGTCGGCCGGCCACACACGCACCCCTTCAATCTTGGCAAACAGCTTGCCCGTTGCTAGGTCTGTCAGGACCGCATCCTCTCCAAGCGTCGTGGCCAAGATGCGAGAGCCATTGTCTAACGCCACAGACCCGCCTGTGTATATGGGTCGGATCACCTGCTCGGCCTCGAACGTCGTCTTGTACTGCAGTTTTGTCGCCATTTTTTCCTGCCGTGCTCGTCTGTCGGAAAACCTCGAGCAGAGTCTTCTGTCAAGGTTTTAAAGTCCCATTGTCTTTCTCACATTTTTTTTTTGCCTCCTCTCCTCTAACCATCGTCCAAAGTTTTTTCCCCTGATAAGAATAAAGTTATCTTAGCGCAAAAAAATAATGTAACTTTTCCAGCCACAACTGTGGCGCTGAAGACCCTCTCAGCCCAAACTAAAGCGCAAAGTAATACGAGTAGCTCAACTAAATGCGAAAGCGATCTAATAACGAGCATCCCATCGCTTTCGTCGATTTCCATGCTGCACACAGCATGACCTCAGCTGCAAGACGGCACCATGACCAAGCTCGGTCCGCTGACGTCGCAAGCGTTGGTGAGTTTCGACTGTTTTTTGCTTCCTTTCTCTGTCTCTCTGCATCTCCTCCCGTTACCATCTGTACCCAACCCTGACTCGTTGAAAGGGCCGCTCTCCATACGACATTGTCGTTCCTGGAGAGGGTCAACGCGACCCACACCAGCCGCCACAGGAGTACGATGACCGCGGCCGGCCCGTGAACAAGGACACGAAGACGATCAACCGCGACATTGTTCGGGCGCACAACGAAGTGATGCAGGTTATCGGCGTGGCCGAGCCCGACAGCAACATCCAGGCAGCCGAAGAAGAGGCTCTGAAGCGCTATCGGCAGAAGCAGTACGGAGACGAGGTAGCCCACCAGCTGATCCATGTCGGCCGCATCCTCGGCGTTGTCGGCGTCTGGGGTGTGAATGCCGTGCGGCAGCGAATCCTGGTATGCCCGCCCTCTGTTGTTTTTTTTCCCCTTTTTTGTTTTTTTTTCTCTTCTGCGCTGGTGGCTAATTTCCGCGGACCAGCTCTACCGCCAATACTCGGAAATCCCCTTCCGCCATCTGCTACGGTACGAGCTCACTCGGCAGCCGGTGTGGCGCGCTCTGGAGACAGGACTGCCCGTCTTCTTCGCCAATCATGCCCTGCGACGGGCGTCGTATGTCGTCAAGCATGTCCACAACAACTTTTGGTGCGCATTGCTGGCTTGGAACGCCCTGCCTTTTCTTTCGCTTCTCTTACATCTCTCACTTACTTGTTTTATTCTTTTTTTTGCTCTGGGCTGCGAGCACAACAGTGTACTGACGAAGCTGGCCTTCTTCCAGGAAAAACTCCGCCCTCCAGTTTGTGCGGCTGCATCTGCAGATATTTCTGTTCCTTCAGCGCACCGGCATCGCGCCGCCCGAACCGCTGCTACCGAGACTGCTCTACTTCGTTCCCTTCTCCCGCGACTCACCCATCGCCCGGCCCCCTCCGCTCCCGACGGCGCTGACCGTCCGCTCCGTGGCGCAGTGGACATGCGTGACAGCTCTCAACTTTGCGCCCATCGTCGTTTTCTACAGCTACATGAGGCTGTGGACGATCGTGACGGAAAACCTCTATGGCAGAATCTACCACTGGCTCCCGACGCCAACAAATCTGCGGTCATCGCGGAATCACTGCGTGCCCGAGTACCTATCGATCAGCGCGAGGAGGCTTAACGGACCATCCGCCGCGACGGCGGCCCCCCATCTCGGCGACGTGGCCGAGGCCGAGGCCGGCGTAGACGGTGCGGACGGTACAGACGGCATAGATGGTGCGGATGGCGCGGTCGCGTTGTCATCTGAATCGACAGCGCTGCAGCCGTTGCCACCACCGCCACCCTCGTCGTCGTCGGCGCCGGGATCGCCCACGACGGCCCGTCGGCGGAACACAGTCTCCAGTCGCGGCGCAGGCGACGACGGCTATGCGAGCGAGGAGGAGGAGTTTGAGCTCAGCGCAACGCTCATCAGCTTCGACGTGGAGGCTGGCGACGCCAATGACAACGCGCCCAGTGCATGGTCTGCTGAGTTGCGACAAAGCCCTGCTAGCAGCGGCGATGCTGGAGGAGGAGGAGGAGGAGGAGTAGGGGGTGATGGCAGTGGTGGCGGCGTTGGTGGAGAAGGGGGGGGGAGCAGAGGCGAGGACGGCAACGGAAACGGGAACGACGATTCTGTCTTTGGGGCGGACAGCAACAGCGGTGCAGCTGCAGCCGGCGGGGGGCCCATCTATGCGGACGGCCTGCTGGTGCAACTACCGGCCATCATTGCGACGGACATTATGACGGTGCTGATGTCGTCGGCCCTGATGTCGCCGTACGAGGCTTTTATGATCCGGCTGGTGGCCCGCGCCTATCGGCGGCAGCACAGGCAGCCGGTTGACGACCTGTACGGACTAGCCGTCCTGGCGCCGTCGAGCGGCAGCCTGACGTGGATCTCGCTGACCAACTGCGTCGGCATCTGGCTGGTGCACCTGGTTGTCGACGCCAGCGGCTGGCTGCTGGTCACGGGCCTCGCTGCGCTGTACCGGGGTGCAGAGCCAGAATGGACCTTTATGCAGTTGCTAAAGGAGAAGCTGGGATACGGGAAGAAGCGAGAGGACGATAGCCGGGAGTGAAGTTGGGGGAGATATAAAACATCCATCTTTGCTGTATCTTGCATCTGGTGGGGGGAAGGGAAAAAAGAGCCTCGGCTGTCTGCTGCGGGAGTCGGATATCTGGGACAGTGTGACGCAGAAACAACGGCATATTGGCGAATCTGACATGGATTAGGCAAAACCGCACTTTCTTGTATCTCGTAGTCTCGTGTCTGCATTTCCCCAGCCAATTCGACCTGTCCTGCCCAGTTTGCCAAGCGGTTCCGCCCGTTCATTTCCCGCCGTGGTCAGGACCGCTGCTTTCCCTTCTTGACGCGCGCTGCCTTGAGCTCGTCCACCTGCTCTTTGAGGATGTCATGGAGGTCGTCGTTCCGCCGGGCCAGCAGCAGCACGTCGTCGGTGGTGACGGTTGACCGGCCGGCATGGCGACTGAAGCTCTCGAGGTCCAGAGCTATTGATTCTAGAAGAGAAGATCTGTAAGGATGTCTCCTCTTTGTTTTCTTTCTTTTCTTTCTTTTCCCTTCACCTCCCCCCCCCTCTCTCTCTCCCTCTATATCTTACCAATCTGCGTCCAGACCATATCGGCCAGCGCTCCGATAAACTGGGGCGTCGTATTGCGGTTTTGCTTGATAGACTCCTGGTCGACCATCTCGCCAACAACAGACCAGAGCGCGGCTTTGAGCTGAAAGAAGGGGGGAGGATCAATATCCCAGTCAGTTTAAACAACACTTTGCCAGCATCCGATTCCCGACGCTCACCTCCTGCTCGTCTCGGCTCGCCATGCTGCTGTTTCTGCAGGCTGAACGTTCTGTTGGTGTGTTTTTTGGGCGCAAAGTGTACGAGACGCGCTAAAGACGCGCTGTAAGAGAGTATGCCGTTTATCGGCAACTGCCCACGCTGTGGCGACTGCGCTAGCGCTAATCCTCCCCCTCCCCGGTTCTAGTATGTCGTAGCGACAGATCTCCGTCCGGGCCACCCGGGCAGCCTACTGTACCTTACCTTACTGCTGTAACAGGGCCCTTTTAATAACAACGGCAGCACCAACCAGAGGCTGCATACAGCAACTAAAACGCAGAGAAGAGGACCAAAAAAAACTCAGGCTAGCGAAGAAAAAAACAACCTTGCTTTCTTTCTGCTTCTATTGCCGACTGCTGCCGACGCCTGAAGTAAAGGGGAGTTTTCATGCGACTTTCCTTTTTACGATCCTCTCTTGCACGTTTCCGCTCTCTCCATTCTACTTCCCTATTTTTTCCCCTTGTGCTCGATAAACTTGATGACTTGATACCCCCCATCGGCACCGAAACGAACAACGACACTTTTTTTTTTAATTTCTTTTTATTTCTTTCTTCCATTTCTCGTCTCCTCTTCCTGACGCGCCTCTTCTCCCACATCAAGACATACAAAAGACCATGGCCGGCCTCAACGATCTCGCGACCCTGGTCCGCGACCGCTTCAGCAACAACGTCGCGGCCTCGTTCAGCAATCTCTCTGCGCAGCAGTGGATCCGCCTCATCGCCATCGCCGGCGCCTACATGCTGCTTCGGCCCTACCTCATGAAGATTGGCGGAAAGATGCAGATGCGCCAGCTCGAGGCTGAACACGCCGCTGCCGAGGAGGAGGCTGCCGCCCTTGCCGCCAAGAAGCGGCCAGCTCTCTCACCAAACGACCTGCGCGGCACGGCGGCTCCGGGCACCACGACCGGCCTGGCTCTCCCGGGAATAGATAGCGACAGCGACGACGACGACGACGACAACAACACCCAAGGCAGCAGCACTGCTGCAAGCGGCGCAGACTGGGGCCGGAACGCGCGCAGGCGGCAGCGCAGGATGGTCCGGCAGCTGCTGAGCGCCCACGAGAAGCAGCTGGCTGAAGCCCAGGCCGACGAGGAGGACAAGGACATTGCCGAGTTCCTTGAGGACTAGAGGCGTTGCAAAAGCGCGGGCCCTCTTTCTTCTTCCTCTTCTTTCTTCTTCTCTTTATTTAACGGTTTTAATATTAATACTAGACGAATAGATCTCTTTATTCTTGCTCTTTTCCCGGTCTTGCCAAGTTGACTTTTGCGTGTTGCATTGCCTTGTTGACGCTTATGTAATCTCTTCAGAAGCAACGCATTCTTGATTGCAGCATCCCCGGATCGCCTGCCGGCTGTTACGAAGATCGGGGCTCTGTGAGCAAAAGACGGTACGGTGTAACTTTACAACAGAGTGTGTTACTACAGATACTCCTTTATGCCTGTTTCGCTAAATATATGTAGCCATTAACATCGCCCACAGTATATAACATACTGGCAATACTGAGTGCATGCTATGTTCAAAAAATTCAAAGAATTGCAAAAGGCTGTCGGTAAACTCGTAAGCAGTGCTATGCCGGCTAATAGTTGTCCGATGACGGAAGAAAGCAAAGAAGAAAGTTCAGAACAAAAATACAGCCTTCATCTCCTTCCGTCTGTCCTCTCCCCGGTTTACTTACACTCTTTTTTTTCTCACCGTCTACTTGTGTCGCTGTCCCTCTCATCGTTTGCTCGTTCTTTTCATGACTTTTCGTAGTTTTGCCGCCAGGCTGTTTGCTCAACTCAACTCATTCCCACTTCTTCCACGTCTCTAGCAGCTGACTCGTTTCTCTATCCTCCTCCATTGGGTCTAGCTTTGGAAGCCGTTTCAACCTGTCCGTGACTTCTTTCGCAATCTGGTCCCTCTCCTCGAGCTTCGCTTCCAGGTAGTCCTTGTTGTTTCTCTTACATGCTTCCAGGAATATGCCCCGCATACGTGGCGAGTACAGATGGCACGCTGCCACCGAAACCTCTTTTGGCTCCTTGTAGAAGTCGCCCGCTACTGTGCGGTACATGTTGACCAATGGATACACAGACTCGTCAAAGCACTCCTCGCAGACGATGAAATCTGGAAGCGAGCGCATCCAGTACCACTTTCGACCGCGGACAGGAATATCGCGCTTGCACTCCTCAGTGTAGTTGATCGCCAGCAGCTTGTTGACGATGCCCTCCACATCCGGCGGGGATTTTGTTGTTTCGGCCAGGTCGTTGGACTTCTCAAGCACCTCGATGTATCTCCATAGCCGCTTCCTATCCGGCTCATAGTACAGTGCACAGACCTCGCTCACATCACGGCTGTACGGATCGGCGCTCTGCAAGAGCCCTCTGAGCCACGGGAACAGGATCCGCACGGCCGTGGAGCACTGCTGGCACACGGAAAACTTGGGCACCGGCTTGCCTGTGAACGGATCCAGAATGGTCATCCAGTCGCCGATCACGCGCCTCGAGCCGGGACAGGGAATCTGCAGTTGCTCATCTCTCTCGAACAGAATCTTAATAAGACTCAGACTTGGCAGCTGATACTTGTTGTTTAGGTAAAGAGCAACTTTGTACCAGTACAGCGAGCCAAACGTGCACCGCACTCTAGCCTCCCGGTTGTAGATAGGAGTGGGAACAAACTCGTTCCGGTAAGGACTATTGGCAAACGCAGCCTCGTAGCAGCTTGGGCAGACATAGAAATCAGGGAACTGGACCAATGCTCGCCAGTCGTGGTGTCTGGAGCTGAAAGTCTGCCTGGGGCAATCCGGCAGATCGTCTAAATGGTGGCGATAAGTGTGAAGAATAGGTTCTGATTGCCTCTCTAGTGGTCTGCCTGGCTGGCTTTCATATTGCCAGTCTAGAGAGTGTTCTGGAAGCCGGGCTTGCAGCCTGTCTTCCAACGGCCCGCTCGGGATGCTCACATAGAACGCCGGCGTGCGGCCAGTCTGGGAAGAGGTAGAATACTCAAAAATCCCTGACGCCCGTGCCGAGTTAGCCAGCTGCGGGCCGCGTATACGATGCGCATCGACAGGTGAGCGCGGGCGCTCGTGGTGGCGGCTCTCATCCCTCGCCCTGACAGAGCTATGTCCACGCAACGGAATGGCGGCTGATATGGGTGTTGGCATAGGCAGGGCTCCCGCCCGCGAATCGTAACTCCCCATAGAGTTATGGATAACATTGGGCATCCGAGCCTGCCGTGGCCCTCTCGGCCGGTCGGCATCCGCAGCCGTGGCAAGGCCCTCGGGCGAAGACGAAGCTGAAGAAGAGCCGTACTTCCTGTCCTCGTTCTTTTTCCGCTCCTCGCGCTGAGACCTGGTTGGAGACCTTGGAGGCGAGGATTCTGCCCGTTCAAAGACCTCGCCAGCCACCGCGCCCACCACAAGGGGAATCTGCGTCTGCGATATCCGGGGGGTAGATATTGGCGTGGCCCCGGCTGACCTGTACATCCCAGCCGCTGCTATTCTTCGCGTATCGGAGCCGTTCAAGTTGACTTTCAGGGGGACATCGTCGTCCTTGTGCACTCCTTTACGACGCTCGCTAGGCTGGCGCCGTAGCGAAGGTGTGGAAGCAGACTTGGCCTTGTCCTCCGATGAGTATCCATTTTCCGATCGCCCCAGTTGATCCCGGTGCTTTCTGTGCGTTGAATCCCGCCGGCTAAGACCCCGCCGGTCGCGGTCTGAATCATGATCATGCCGATCTCGGTCCCGGGGTCTGTCGCGTTCGCGCTCCCGTTCGCGTTCACGGTCACGGTCACGGTCACGGTCGCGTTCTCGTTCGCGTTCTCGTTCCCGTGTTGGCGATGCACCCTGGGTCCTGCGGTCTTTCGGTGACGGTGACGGCGAGTTTCGCCTTGCGCGAGGGCCAGACACCTCGTCCCGCGGCAAGCGGTTGATAGACAGCCTCCTCAATGGTTTTTCAGTATCATTAAAAGAGGAAGAACGGCGCCTATATTTGGTGTCAGGGGAGGCACCTCGTGCTCTCCTGTCCTCTGATAGCCGCGTGTCTCCGGACCGCGCGCGCGGGACAAAGTCGCTGCTGGATTCCTGCCCATAATACGTGCGATCGCGGCCCTTGGTAGCATGCTTGGTGACGGATGGAGACAGGAACGCACTGTGGCGTTCCTCTAATCTATCGTGATCTGTCTGGCGGTGGTGGTCGCTTGACCTGTGGTCTGTATGCGCAGAAGACTTTGGCCGCGGCGGACCAGATATTCCGTCAGCTTCCACATCAGTGTCGATCCGTGGCAGGTCGAGGCGGCTCTTCCGTCTCTGGATGGTTGGTTGTGTTGTAGATGCTGCTGTTTTTCCTGCTGCTGCCGCTGCTGCCACTGCCGCTGCCGCTGCCGCCGCCCCTACCGTTGCTCCTGCAGCTGTAGCTACGGCTTTTGTTGTCGATTCTGTTGTTGTTGCTGCTGCTGCTGCTGCTACCGATGTGCCGGCTCCTGCGGTACCAGTGCCAGCAGCCGTCGCGGCAGCGCCGGGTCCGTTGGGCGATACCGAGTCACCATCCACACGCGGCACCGTGAACTTGCGGCACGTATTCGCTTCGTATTCGCTCTTTCTCTCCGGTGGTTTCTCGCGGTCCGCCGAGGCATTAGTCTGCGTACCATCGGGTGTCTTTGGGATAATAACAAAGCGGCGCTCAGGATTGTTCTCGGGGACAGGATCAAAGAGGGGTACTTGATCGACGGATCCGCGGTACTTGGGCTCCTCATCGGTGCTTATGCTCGGGGAGGAGTCGGTCAAGGTGGGGTTGTATTCCCTCGCCAAAGCTGAAGCCTCGTCCTCGACAAACGCCCGGGCAGGATAGCTTCGCCGTCTGACATGATCAAAGGCGCGTGGAGTGCGGTGATCGGATCGGGAGACTTGTACGGATTGCGCTCGGTTGTGGATGGCATTCAGGCCGCTGAGGTAGGTTGTTCTGTGAGCAATGTCTCTAACGTGCGAACAGTGGGGGTGGAAAGCACGCACGATTGGGTATGGTAGTATGCCCGGTCGTCGCCGTCGTCGAACCTGCCGGCCATTCTAAGTTGCTCGAGGGTTTCGCAAACGGCTCAAGATGGTGTAAACGGGAACATGGTTCGCACGGCGACGCGCGTGTCCTTTATGTTTCTTCTGTTTAGGAATGGTAGGTTTTCGTTCTAGTGTGCGATACTGGGTAGCTTGTCGAGTTAAATGTCTCGGGGAAAGAAAAACAATTGAAAGGCCAGGATGGGGCGTCAGCCGAGCAAGGGAGGGTGGGCGAGATGTGGATGCGCAGCCTTGACAGAAGAAGGGGGATGCTATATAGTAGTAGCTGGTTAAGTAGAGAAGGTAAACACTGCAACAGAAGGACTTGTGGAAGCGTCCAAAGAGAGGGGAGTGGAGAGAGGGTGCCAGGCGGGCAGAGCCAGCCTTGTTTATGGGTCGGGGACTGGAACAAGTCGCGGGCTTTTGCACCTGTGTTCACGCTTCGGCCACGCCGCCACCAGAGAGAGTGGGTGCATACATAGTATCTTAATGAATCGGACAGGGGGGTCGACCGGCAGTGGATATAGCAACCCCGTGTGGTGGGGACTTGCCGGTAGGTAAGCCAGATAATTTTCAGCTGCGCTGGAGCTGTATGAACATCGAGGACGGGGCTCCAGACGCCACACAAGCTTGTTGTGATGGGTGGTGAGATCTTGGAGGAGAGCTGCCTGAGCAGGAGGCGACTTCTTATAGCGACTGTGGGAGGTGACTCGTCACTTGCGCGTTTTCGCCGCATGTCTCGCTCCCGACTAGCGAACTGTCGGCCGCGTAGGCCATCCTCTCCTCTTGTGTTCTCTTCGTCTCTCGTGCGAGGCACTGCCAGGGCGCGAAAAGAGGAAGCCAGATAACAAATATTGTAGGGTAAGATATCTTACCTGCCACTCACAAGTCCCCTTTGTGCTTTGTACGGCGGTTTCAAAGGATCCGCTAGTGGCTGAATGAGCAGCCCTCTGCTACATGGCACAAGTCAGACTCTCGTGCGTGTCACTATTGCTAATGAAAAGGATGCTGGTCGTCGGGAGCGTAATGAGTTGGCTGTTTTGTGATCCAATAACTTTGGAGGCGACAGCAGCGACTTACGCGAATACTTTGACGGGCAGACTGCCTTCTGCTGTGCGGCATGACTCTGTCAGGGAAGGAACGGCAAACGCCCCTGCCCATCTTGTCAACATGCTCTGCTTCGGTATTTCCTAATTACGATATCTGCATCCTGCTGTGCTTCGGAACCCAATTGTCATTTTGGCCTGGATTTGAGCACACAGCCTGCAGTGGTTACGATACAGTCTCGCCACACCATTTGCACCGCGATGCAAGCAAGACACATCATGCGTGTATCCGGCAAGGCTCCAACACGACAATACAGTTCTATACTACTCGTACTCATACTGCTATATTATGCGTAGAAGCAGAAGGTCCACTCTCCTAAGGACAGCTGGAACACTCGTAGAAGCCAGAGTCAACAACAGAGCCCGGAAACGTCGGATTAATCCACAGGCAGACGGCTGTCAGCGCCAAGTTCATCCGCCTATTCGGGAGAAGCCACCCGTCTGCTTCAGCCCTGTCGGGCAACCGTGCTATTGTCGGTACACGAGTTGCATTTTGAGCCGTCAACTACGTCTGCATATCTGCCGTTTCTACTCAGAAATCTGCAGACTGCGTCTCATGTATGTCTACTATTGTCTGCAGTTGTCCGGTTTTCTTCTTTCCGGTACTACTCCGGTGCGCCTCATGGCAGTCGCCTTGTATCCCATTGTGTGCCGACTAGAGGTAGCACGAGAGATTTAAGGCCTACTTATTGCGCCTTTGGAGGATACCTCCTTTCCAAGCCTTCGAATTTATGGAGGACAAACAACGATAACTATGAAGGACGAAAACTTGAGTCAAGGTGTGGCAATGAGTCGATGTTGTTCGTCTGAGCGCTCCCCGTACCTTTCCCATGGCTGCTAGCCAGCATGGCAATCAGGCGTAGAGAGATGAAGATTCAGAGGCCAGAGCATATCACAACTGTGGCCGCTGCTCGGGCATAGAGAGCCAGAAGTGCTGCACAGTGATGTCCAAAAACTCAGCGCTTGTTGCCTAGTTCATAAGTGAGCCAGGCCAAAGACATGCCACATACCTGTATCTGGACTCTGAAAAGAATCTTCGTTTTGCTTCTAACCTTCCTCTTCTGAGACTGTGAATATCCGCCTTACATACCAAAGAGACTCGAGATTGCATCATACTAGATGTTCGGCCAAGCTTATAAGTAAAGTTGACGAGATGGGAACCTCAACATAGTTCCCGATTGGGAAACTGGTTGTAAATATCCGGCAGCTGGCCACTGTATTCGACCCAGCTGGCAGCAGTCCATGCACTCGTACAGTGTAAATACACTGTGTAATTTGTAGAGTCACGTGTAAAGGGCAAGCATATCCGCACCATTCCATATGTGGCTAGATAAAGTTCTAACTACTGTACATAGCTTTGTCGATTAGGGTTTCCACGCCACAAATGTGTGTGTAGTGGGCCCAGCCCGCTACTCTGAAGTGGGATTTTCACCAAGGGCCTTTTTTTTTTTATGTTGGTGGTTTTCCGTATCGACAAAATTTTATCACCAACTTTCGACAACCGGAGCCGCCGCAACAAGTGAGTGTCAAGCAGGGATTTCCGTCGAATATCCCTTCATCTTGCGTCCTGAAGTCTATTTCAGTCTTCTTTCTTTGACTCTCTTTGCGGCCTGCTAACCGACACAGCCTCGACAGCTTTTCGAAATGGCCTCCCGACCGACCGTCACGATCCACGGTGCCGATGGCAAGCCCACGAGCACCTCGCAGCCCATCCCGGCTGTTTTCCTGAGCCCGATCCGCCCGGATATCGTTCAGCAGGTTCACACCGGCATGGCCAAGAACAAGCGCCAACCGTACGCCGTCAGCGAGAAGGCTGGTCACCAGACGTCTGCTGAATCTTGGGGCACGGGTTAGTTTTTTATCACTCAGAAACTTGGATCTGATTGGGATTGGGATTGACATTGGGAGCATTCTGCTAATTTGAAACACACCCTCCTCCAGGCCGTGCTGTTGCCCGTATCCCGCGTGTCTCTGGTGGCGGTACCCACCGTGCCGGCCAGGCTGCCTTTGGTAACATGTGCCGGTCCGGCCGCATGTTTGCGCCCACCAAGATCTGGCGCAAGTGGCACGTCAAGATCAACCAGGGCCAGAAGCGGTTCGCCACGGCCTCGGCCGTCGCTGCATCTGGCGTCGCCCCGCTGCTGCTGGCACGCGGCCACAAGATCTCGACCATCCCTGAAGTGCCTCTGGTCGTCGACTCTGCCTCGTTCGCGGAAGCTGCCTTCTCCAAGACGGCCAAGGCCGTGGCTCTGCTGACCGCCCTCGGCGCCGGCGACGAGCTGAGCAAGGTCCGCAACAGCAAGAAGCTGCGTGCCGGTAAGGGCAAGCTCCGTGGCCGCCGGTACCGCCAGCGCCGCGGCCCGCTTGTCATCTACGACCCCGAGGTCGATGGCAAGGAGCTCGTCCACGGCTTCCGCAACATCCCCGGCGTTGAGACCAACTCTGTCTTCTCGCTCAACCTGCTGCAGCTGGCTCCCGGTGGCCACCTGGGCCGCTTCGTCATCTGGACGTCGTCTGCCTTTGCTGCTCTCGACAAGATCTACGGCACGACGACCAAGCCATCGGCGCTCAAGAAGGACTTCCTGCTGCCGTCCAACATTGTGTCGCAGTCCGACCTGACCCGCATCATCAACTCCACTGAGATCCAGAGCGTCCTGCGCGCGCCCAAGGGCGAGGCACGGACGAAGCGCGGTGCCGTCCTGAAGAAGAACCCTCTGCGCAACAAGCAGGTGCTGCTGCGCCTGAACCCCTACGCCGCCACCTTCATCAAGGAGAAGATCGGCCAGCAGAAGCTCAAGACCGAGAAGGCACCTGCCCTGCCGGCCAAGTTCAAGCAGCTGCTGAACGAGGTATAAGCGGTTTTACGTGAGGATGGGAGATTCGTGGGTTTTTATACGGTGAATGGGTTTATTTATATCTTTGTTTTTGCATCTTGTGAGCTTTGCGGAAGGCAGGCGAACAGCACGGAAAAGATACACCCCAAAATTTCAAAAATATGGGAAACTAGTAACTCAAAAGTCTTCATGCCGTGACTAATCTGTTCACTAATATTCTGTGGTAATGTCCTCTCTTCAACCAACAGGTGTAAGCAGTAGACATAACCTTTCGTCGGTACTCGAAACTTGCAGGTGACAGTCAAACAGCAAGAACATTTTATTTTAAAAAGTATACGTGGACTCGGTCATTACATAGCCAAAAGAATGAAAAAAAAAGGCACAAGCGAGAAATAGCAAGGCTGCACGCATACTCTCTCTATGACCAAGGGAAAGCGTTTCCATCAGCATATTTCGTCTTCGTTTCGTCGTCGCAAGAAAGTCATCCGAAAAGAAAAGAGAAAATGGGAAGTAGAGAGTATAAAATGGAGAATGACGAAAAATGGGAGAAACAAAAAATTGCGAGACGCACAAAACCGTAGCGGAACGATGCGCCACCCATCGACATCTAGCCGCCAGAGGAACAAGAACAAGAACGAGGAAAAAAATTACACCAACGAATGACAGGATATAGGTTTCTCTCTCTCCTTTTTCATGGCATCTAACAGCCCATTGATAGGCCGCCCAGATTCGTGGCTGCAGCGGTGTCTTCTGCAGAAAGCGGAGACGCATCGAGAAGCTCCTCGATTTCCTTGACTTTCTTGATCTTCCAGAACTTCTGGATGCCGGCTACCAGGCGCTGCGTGCTCGCGATGAGAGTCTCGTCCGACTCGGCCGCGAAGCACAGGCGGAAGTACGCCCATCCGCGAGCCTCGTGCACCTCATCAGTAGCGCTGAACATGTCGCCGGGGCTGATGATCACCAGGTGCGGCTTGCTGGTGAGCAGGAGCAGCAGGGCCATCTGCAGGGCAGGTCCGTCCAGGACGTCGCCGTCGCCGCCGCTGGAGCGCGGCGCCTGCCACAGCGGGTGCGCCTCAAAGTGGACGCGAACCCATACAAACATGCCGGCCCGCGGCCAATCGAACGAGTACAGCTGCGTCTTAGTGATGACGCCCCAGTCGGAGTCTGACGGCCGCACGGGAGTGCCCTGCTTCAGCTGGAAGGAGCCCTCGTCCAGGATGGTGCACATCTGCGTCATGCGGCGCTCGTATTCGCCCCGGAGGCCCTCCAGCCAGCGGACCCAGCCGTCGGTCTGCCAGCCGGTGAAGCTGCTGTCGCTGGGGCTGCTGCGAATAGTGGAGCTGCTGGGGCTGACTCTCTTCAGGCTCCTAGCGGACTTGGAATCGCTGCTTGCTCCTGCTGCTGCTGATGCCGGCGGCGCTGGGCCGCGGACGAGCTCCGACAGCAGCGACTGCACAAAGCCTGACGGCTGTGCTGTGGTGCCCTCAGTGATGCGCGTGATCTTCTCGATAAACTCGGGCTGAGCGGTGATCCAGCCGACACGGCAGCCAGGGGCCACAGTCTTGGAGAATGTGTCCAGGCGGACTACACGGCCGTCGACGTCTATGCTCAGGAATGACGGCGCCAGCGAGTCCAAAAAGTCGTAGCCTGAGGACTTCTGGTTTGCCGAGATGGGAGTCGACAGGGCCGCGGCCTTGGGTCTGGGCAGGTTCCGGGACACGGCCTCTGCTTCGGCAGCTGACGGGTACTGAAGGTGCCAGTACGGGTCATCCTCGATTATGATGACGTCGAAGCGGCTGCAGACGGCATAGAGCTCTCTGCGGCGCTCGATGCCCAGGATGATACCAGTGGGGTTGTGGCCCAAGCTGCTAGGTCAGCAGGGGGGAAGCATGGCGGGGAAAATGGGAAGGAGGACAAGGCAAGGGAAGAAATGAAAGCGAGCATTAGCTTACGTCACGTTGTACAGCATATGCGGGCGGCGACCGCGGCTTGGGTCCCAGTTGGACAGCACGTCTTCCAAACCACCGGGCCCATAGGCCAGCATGCCGCCCTCATCGGCCTCGACGGTCACGGGCTGCATGCCGTAGGCAGCCGCCTGGCCGAGGGCGTTGCCGTAGATGAACGGCTCGACCAGCAGACCGGGGCGCTCGCGCACGTCATTCTTGGGGTTCCAGTGGTCGACAAAGAGATCCAGCGTCTTGGACAGGCCGTCGGTGGCACCGACGGTCATGATGACCTCTGGGCCGCCCTGGTAGGGCACGTTGGGGTGTACGTGATCCCGGACGAACGAGCGGACCCATGCCAGCAGCGGTGGGTAGCCGTCGGAGCCGCCGTACTGCAGGGCCGTAGCCAGGTCGATCTTCCGGTCGGGCGCACTAGGCGGCACAGACTTGGGCACCTGCAGGTGGAGCGGGGCCAGCCGGTCTGGCGGTGAGGCCAACGAGGCAGCAGATTGGGCAGCCCGGGTGGACGAGACGGACGAGGCCAGCTTGGCGGCGGCCATCTTGCCCGTGATCAGGACGGCATCGTCGTCCTCATCGTCGGTGTTGGTGCCGTCCGCAAGCACGATAGCCTGCGGCGATGGCAACCACCGGTCGGGCTGGGCGATCTGTGCCTCGAGCGTATCGTAGGGGAAATAGCTCACGTGAGGGAGGCCTGGCCATGTTGTTAGAAGGCAAGAGCTTGGACACAATAACACAAGAGAGATAAGAAAAGAAAAGGACGCACCGCCTGCCAGATTTCCAGCACCTGGGATCTGGAAGAACTTGTAGTATTGCTTCATGCGGCTGGGTTTGCGCATATTGGTGGTCTCCGAGAATAGATGGGACAGATCCAGAGGCAGAGGCTTCTCTGAGAGATCTGAAGCCGACTGCCGCATAGCGGCGCCGCGGTCAGACTCTGCAGACACATTGCTGTCCGCAGAGCTGACGAGAGAGGCGGCAGACAGATCCATGATCTCTGTATTGGGTAGGTGGTGTTGGGCAGGAAGCGAGGAGGCACTGGGGAAGAAAGCAGGACACGGAGTTGTGTAGCGAAGGTGGATTATTGATAGTGGAATTTGTAGTGCAGCCGTATATCAATCTGAGAAAAAACGGTGAGACGAAAGACGCAGAGAATAGGCAGCACGGCAAGTACGAAGCACACCCATACGCACAGAAAAATGCTAAGGCATACGGAGGAATTTGGCAAGAGAGCGGTCGTCGCAGGTCCGACTCCGTTGACAGGAGCAGATTACATAGTATTGGTTGACTTGGCTTATCAATACACTCTTTCGCCCTTCCGGAGACACGCAAGGACGGATTAAGAAAGCGCAAGAGCGGGGAACCAATGAGGCAATCGCATTACCCGGACCGGTCAGGGAGTCTAAAGATACAGCTCCGTAGCACCTGCCAATTCCTTCCTAATCTATCCAGTAATACTCCGTCTAGTTTGGCTGCCAGCCGGCAGCAGCTGCCACTTAGCACAGGGGGATGTATTTACCAAGTACCGCCACTGAAGAAGCGGTCTACAGGTAGAAGCTCATCATTCGTGGTCTACTATTCAAGCAATTGTCTCTATGCACAGCGTCTGAAGCACTGTTAAGAGCACCTCCTCCCTGCATCGCCCCCCCTTCGCCCTACGTCTGCTCCGCGTCTCCATCAAAGACGTACCCCAGCTGCTCTAGCGTCGTTGCCGTCCGGCCCATGTCCTCGAAGCGGCCCTTGGGCGCCAGCGCCAGGCTGCGCATCCACACCTGGCGCGCAGTCCAGCGCGGCGGCTCCTTGCCCACCCGCGCTGCGTCGCCGCCGTCCTCCATGATCTGCCGGTACGTCTCGTTTATGAAGACGCCGTCGTCACCGAGCGGCCACGTGTGGAACGAAGACGGACGCTCCTCCTCGGCGGTCCGCTCCCACTCGTGCATGGCCTCGCGCGACGGCAGCGGCAGCGTGTTGGCCCAGACGCGCGCCAGCAGCGCTGCCTGTGCCTCTGACACCGGGAACGGGACCACGCGGTACGGCAGAGCTAGGAATGCCAGCGTCGGGTGCTCAATGTGCAACAGGTCGCGGTAGAGCCCAAATACGCGGCGGCCTGTCGTCAGCAGCGGGTGGAGCCGGTCGCCGTCTTTAGGCTGCTGCTCTGCGCCAGCTTCGTCGCGCTCCAGAAAAGGCAGCGAGAACAGGTAGCCCGTGCAATAGATGACGGCATCGACGTCGGTCACGACACGGCCGTCAGTCAGCCGCACGCCGCGCTCGGCCACCAGATACTCGGCAATGGCCGGGACCTCCTCGACGTCTACGAGGCGCGCGAGGCTGTCGGCATCGGTGGGCGTGTGCACCGACAGCATCAGCGGCCGCCGACAGACGGCGTTGACCTGCAGGCTGATGTCCAGGCCCGAGGCCGCGTTGCCCACGACGACGACCTTCTTGCCGGCAAACGGCGCCGCGTTGCGGTATCGCTTGGCATGTGTCACCACGCCCGGGTGCGCGGCCTGGAAAGCACGGATGCCCGGAACGTCGGGCATGTACGTGATGTCGTAGTGCCCGTTGGCCACGATGACAGCGTCAAACGCCTCGACCACCGACGCCCCGCCGACCGTGCTTGTGGAGTGCACCTCCCAGCGATCCCCCACGTCGCTGCTGTTCTGCTGCTCCTTCTGCTGCTCCTTCAGCAGCCGGACGTCGTTTACGACCGTGGACAGCCGCACCAGGCTGCGGATGTCTCGCGCGTAGCGCAGCAGGTAGCGGAACACGTCCTGTCGCTGGGGGAAGATGGTCAGCACACCGCCCTCGGGCGTCTCTGGCTTCTCTGGCTTCTCGCTGCCCTGGCTGTCCTGACTGTCCTGGCTGTCGCTGCCAAAGACCGAGGCAAACGTCAGGTCTGAAAATCCCATGAGCGGATGCGGCACGTTTGTGTGCAGAAAGTCGTAGATGGCTGTCGGGTAGACCGGAGCTCGCGATGGGTCTCCACCGTGCGGCGGCTGTGGATTTACAGGCGCATCGGGCGGCAGCAACGGGTTCTCCTGCGGGACGTGCTCCTCGCTCGTCGGTAAGGCGCTGTAGTTCCATGCACCGCCCACCTCGGCGTTCTGCTCGTAGACGACGATCCGGCCGAAGACGCCCTGGTCTCGAATGTACTTTGCTGCCGCTAGACCGCCGGGCCCGGCCCCGATGATGGCGACGCTGCGAACTGAAAACCGGAGAGCGGTCATTGTTGTCCTGCGTCCCGTTTTTAAAAAAAAAAAAAAAAAAAAGCTGTGCGATCCTTTAGCAAACCCGAAACTAAAGTTAAGAATAGAAAGAAGAAAAGAATGCCAAAAGAAATCACCGGTGGTGCCGTCGGCTACAACAGAGTCACCTCATCTATATCTATAAAAGTCTATAATGCTCGCCGGATGACACAGAGCATCTTGTCTAATGGCGCCATGTGAGATATCACACTGCCGTGGGTATCACTAGTTGTAGAAAGTATGTTTTTGCAGTATCATTCGCTCCCGTTGGCCGATGGAGCAATGATGTGATTCCTCTGTAGCCGAGCGCCGATTTCTGCCTCTGCCTCCACTGAAATACTGACCGCCTTCTCTTTTGGAACTAGCGCAAGCTGCTGCAGGTCACCCGAGACTGAAGCTTCCAGCTGGGGCAGTGTGGATCCATAGCTCATGTTATTCACTTTTTGGTCTTCGTCCATTCAAACCGCAAAGTGGTGCTCAGCCCGAACAAAAAATTGCTCTTTTCCCGCCAGCAATCGCTGTTTGCATCACCGTTGCATCGCTTCCCAGGGACGCCATCGAAATCGGGCCGAATCCGCAACCGCCCGCGATTTCCGACGAGTTCTTCAAGACGCGCTTGTTAAGCAGACGATGACGCGCTTCTTCAACTCCTATTAATGATTTCCTACTACACCCGAAGCCTTTCTAACGATCCCGCCGCCGGAATAAGCAGCAACCGTCGCTGGCTGCCATGGCCACCAACAGCCCTAGCGCGGTGCCGCCACCGACGACGACGACGACGACAACGCCGGTGCCACCAATTCGAGATGCAATTGTCACGCCGATTGCCCAGCTGAACCCGGACTTGACAGACCAGGCCAGCCGTGTCGTTCGTGGCGAGGTCACCATCATGTGGCCGTACAACTCCGTCAAGCAGTCGCTGGCCTTTCTCCTTGCCGAGTCTGATGTGCGCCTGCGTCGGTCTCGCGGCCAGGTGCGCGTCCTGCTAGATGGTGCCAGCGCAGCCGCCGTTGCCAAGAGCGGCCTGGGCGGTGGCGACGAGGTGCTGATGGGCCTCGACGGAGCCAGTTGGTCGCGCGATGAGTCGGTCACTGGGCTCTCCGGGCCACGGGTTGAGTGGCAGCTTGAGTTTGGGCGCAAGCTGCGGCTCGAGGCCAAAGTTGGCGAGGCACAGGAGAACCGCGACATCCACGTCGATCAGCCGCCACCCAGGGACCACGGCGACGGTGATGGCCACGGCGATGGCCACGATGTCAACAGCGGCCAGGATCACAATGACTTGCCAACAGAGGGCGACTACGCAGCTGTATCGACACCATCCGTGCTCTCTCCAGCACCACCACCAGCACCACCACCAGCACCACCGCATTCACCACCGCATTCACCACCGCTGCCCAGCCGGTCATTTCTTAGCACGTCCGACTACCCTGAAGAATACGCTTCGCCGGCGTTCATCAAGCGTGCACGTATATCGTTTGGATCGCTGTTCGAGCCTGGATTTGACATATTCGAGGACGACGGCGGCGTGCGAGGCAGGGGTCGCAAGCGCACACGCTTTGGCCGGGCCAGCAACGCTTGGCGATACAGCAGCCAGTCCGTGAGCCCGGAGCGCGAGAGACAGCCGTCGCCGGACGACGAACTCGAAAAGGAGACCAGGAGCGGAGAACAACAGCCAGAGCCAGTGCTGCACCCACCGTCGAGCCCTACGAGAGTTATGCCTCCATCACGACCTCAGATAGTGGATGAGGCTGTCCAGACCGTTGAGGCTGTCATGGAAGACGCTCGGCCAGCGGCATCGCCAGCCCAAGAGCACGCTCAGCATGATATGAGTGTTTCTGCTGCTGCTGCTGCTGCTCCCCCTCCTCCTCCTCCTCCACTTGTCGTCCCTGAGACGAGCACGCCGGCCACTCTGCCGTTCGTTCGCGAGAAGACGCCAAAGCATCACGGCATGTTCTCAAACGCGCTCTTTGGCTCCCCGGCGCCGCCGACGAGCGGCGCCGTGTTTGCAGCCACTTTACCAGCGACAACGCACCCCTCTAGCGCCAATTCTATGGGCTTTGTGCCCGACGAGACGTTTGACAGCCAAGTACGCTTTGGATTTGGCCACCAGGGACACAGCTACAGTCACGACCAAGGATATGTGCAGCCACTGCCGCCGGCAGCGCCCGGCCATCACCACCATGGCCACGGCCCAACTGAGGCGCCCTTTGCGCCACAATACCATTACCCGGAACCTCCGTCTGTCCAGCATGAAGCCTCTTTTTCCACCACTCTTCCGCCAGACGGTATGATTGCAGCGATGGCTGAGGCTCACCACTACGGCCTGGAAGGACCGCCAACACACACCATGTCAGTGATGCCTCCGGCTCAAGCGCTATGGTCTATCTGCTCTGAGTCTATGGACTCCCAGCACGTGGCAGACCACATTATCGCAGAGCCAATCCCTGAGCAGCTTCCGCCTCCGAGCGACATCAGTATCACCGAAGACGGCGGGATAACCGATCTGCCACGCGATGTAGATACGTATGGTTACAACGACAGACGATACCAGAACGAGGCGGAAGAACAGATGGTGGGCATGGTGGATTCTGACGACGCAGCCGGCTCTCCAGCAGAGGAGGTGGCGCCCGGCGATGACGATGAGGGGGCCGAAAATGGCAGGGAGGAGAAAGATGGTGAAGAGGAGGAGGAGGAGGAGGAAAACAGAGCTGTGGATAACGTTGAGGGCGACGTTGATGTTTCAGGAGAGAGCTACAGTAACAGCGACGCGGGCGATGACTATGACATGCGCAATTATGCTGATGTTGACGACGATGTGGAAGGTAATGAGCTGCCAGACGAAGGTAGAGTGGCTACATTTGAAGGAGAAGAGGGATATGAAGACGATGAAGAAGAGGAGGAGAATGAAGGGGATGAACCTGCTATTCTCAAAGGCTCCCAGGAGGGACTCGACGAAGACGCGGAAGGCTACGATGAAGAGGAGGAGGGATTTCAGAGCCAAGAGTACGACGACGAGGAAGAGTACGAAGAGTATGAAGAGGACGAAGAAGGAGAAGAGGAAGAAGAAGAAGTGAAAGACGATGATAACATGGACGGAGAACAGGCCAGTGCGCATCGTCCGGCTTTCCAGCGTCCACGAATGCAGCCACAGCAACCACGGGAACCGGTCGTCATTGATCTACTGTCCGACTCGGACGACGACGAACCGGCACCGCCTTCCCGAACACGGCTGACACCACCTGTGGCCAGCCATCCGGCAGCTGCGTCTCAGCAAGAGGTTCAGGCCGCATCAGGGAGCGAAGGAGAAGGCGAAGGCTCCGAGATTGATGGCGACGCTGAAGAAGAGGATGGGGAAGAGAGCGGTAGCGAGAGCGGTAGCGAGATCGAGTGTGAGATCTATAGCGAGGAAGAGGGAGAGGAAGAAAATGGAGTTGAAGAATCCGAGGGCGAGGAAGAGCACGGAACTGAAAATGACGGCCACCTAGGAGACGAAGACGGTGACGAGGGCGATGTGCCCGACCAAAGCCATCAAGACGATCGAAATGAGGTGCCGGAAGACGTCGGCAAGAGCCATACCGTAGAAGAAGGCGAGGCGGTCAAGAAGAAAGGCGATTCGTCCGACAACGAAGGGGACGGGCTGGAGGCTGCACTCGAAGCGGAGCTGGAGCTTGAGCTGGCAGCAGATCCAATCAGCGAGACACGGGAAGAAGAAGAAGAAGAAGAAGAAGAAGAGCCGTCGTTTGAGCCAGCGACCGAGCCAACAACTAAGCCCGCAAATCCGGTAACAGAGCCGGTAATAGAACCAGCTCCTGGGTCGCCACAGGACAAAGACGGCAAACAAACAGAAGAATTGGTGTCGGAGGCAGCGACATCTCCGGCAGAGAGCGAGGGTCACGAGCAGAGTCTTTATGGGGACGTTGCAGTCGTGGCCGGACAAGACGACACTAATAATGAAACCGGCGACGATGCTGGCGATGGTGCTGGCGATGGTGCTGGCGATGATGCTGGCGATGACAATGGCGATAAAGCCAATGCTATGCCGACAAGTGTGCAGGAACCATCGGAAACAGAACCTGTGCAGCCTTCATCCTCAGCCGAAGGCCACGAGAAGAGCAAGAGTACTGGGTCGCCGCCTTCGAAACAGTCATTCGCCTCGCAGGATTTCGGCAGTGATCAAAACGCCATCCTGTCCTCGCCGCCGCCCCTCCCATCGTCGCAGACACGAACCGCTGCGGAACCACAGCTTCCGACGCCGCTGGATACGCAAGAGAGCAACCCCCAGACCAACTTGCCCGATGCACAGCCACCAATGCTAACCATATCCTCGCCGTCATCGTCGTCGCCCTCGCCGTCGGAGATGGACGAAGACACGCAAATACAGAGCCAGCTGCTGTCGGAGTTGGCCATGGTCTTTGAATACGAAAACCACGGGGCAACCGACACGGACATGATTAGTATTGCCAGCGAAGTCGTGCACAGTGTGGCGGTCCATTCTCAGGAAGCTGAAGCCAAGCCAGAAACAAGACCAGCAGAGCCTGCGTCCGAGCAAGGCGATATCGATATGGAGGAAGTACAGCAAGATAGCGCAGTGCCGGAGGATCAGATGGATATCGAGGAGGTCTCCTCGACGCTGGTAGTATTTGCAACAGGCCACGTCCGCGACGGAGACGCGATGGACATGGATGGGACGGACGTGGACATGCGGAGCGACGTCTCGGACCATGTGATTGTAGTGGCGGAAAGCCCTGTTTATGAGGACGGCCAGATGGGACCCAGCAGTGCGGATCTAGATGGGACTGGTGAGGTCACGTCTGGACAGGACGCAATCCAGGATATGGACGAGTCGCTGGTTCTGGCAGTCGCCAATAAGCCATCAAACGAGGAGGCGGAGGAAGCCGAAGAAGTTGAAGAAGCTGAAGACGCGCCGTCCACCCCAGTCCGCCTCGAGCACGCTGGTGAGGAGGAGGAGGAGG
>JRUC01000261.1:0-27644 GCA_000806385.1 Leptographium procerum
AAAAAAAAAAGCAAACATCTCATCCCTTCTCCCCAGAACCGGAAGCTGCGGGATGATCAGTTCTTCCAAACAGCTGTTATCGGCCAGCTTCAAGGGCGTTAATCTCAGGCAGTGATGCTGCCTTTCTTGTCCTTCCTCGGCTTGATCACGAGGTCGGCCATGATCTGGATGTGATCGGCAGGGAAGTGGTAATTAGGGAAGCCAGGCACGCGCTTGAGATATTCTGCATCTGGGCGGCCCAATACCTCCACGACCTCCAGCGTGTTTGTCGTGTACCAGATGTAGTCGATTATGTTGGCAAAGCCTGGCGTGTAATTGGTAAATGGGAGTTCGTCCGGCGTGCCGACAAGGTGCTGGTAAGCCGATTTCAGACTGAATGGATGCTCGATGCCATCCCGAGTGAAATTTCCGTACTGGAATTTGCCTAGCTCATGATGGTCCGGAGGCAACCGGCCCTCGCGAAGCAGTTCAATGACGCCGCTATCGGCGGTCGAGTTGTAGTCGCCACACAAAAACAAAGGTATGTCAGTGTTGCTGCGGTACTCCTGAGAGGGTGCACATTCGACCTGAATTGGGTCGGCCCCAGCCGCGCCCGGTATTTCAATAGCCTTCTTGTCCTTCAACGCCGGCCAGCGGGCATACTTCTCGGCCTGCTTTGTCACAAACTCCATGATTAAGGCGGTTTGCACAATCTTGACGTCGGCGAGTGTCCCTTCCCAGCACAGATGCGCACTGACGACGATCATGCGGGCACCAGTTCGGCGGCTCTCGAAGAAACCCACTATGGCGATGTTGTCCTTCGGCATGACGCGGTTGAAAATATCGTGCTGTGTCTTCATGTCAGGCCGGTTGATGGCAATGGCCTGGAAGTCGATAAGCTGCTTGTCTAGCAAAACAAACTTGCTTCCCTTGTAGAAGATGGCACATCCGTCAACCGAGGCCGCGTCCTTTTCTGTCATCGTGCGCGCTTTAGATCTAGGGTAGTGTATCGATCTATAGTCGGCCTGAGCCAGCTCCGGCCCAAAGGTTTCACGCAACGCGTCGGTAGTGATCTCCTGCAGGCAGACAAAGTCTGCATCACGGTAACGGATCTCCTCGAGGATCTTCTCTTTACGATAATCCCACGCCAGCGCCCCGGACGGGGTATAGCTAAACCCTTGAGGCGTAGCGTACCGCTCGCCAAGGATATTCCAGGAGAAGACCTTGATGTGCTCTAGAGCCGGGGACACATCTTCCTGAATGACGACAAGCTTTCGGTCATTCGGCGGCGGTGGGACTGCAAGAAAGAGATGGCCGTTAGCTAAAAACCCAACAATGATTTCCCCATCGAGCTTTGAAGAGGATTGAGGAGGGGACGGCCTAAGCATACTTGGGGGCTGTTCTCGGAGATAGACGATCAAAGACTTGGTGCCTTTCTCGATTATCTCCTTTTTCAATTCTGGGTCGAGAGGGTTGCCTTCAATACCGAGCATCTCAAGCATGTGAAGGGAGCCCAGTTCGTATGGAAGGGTTCGAATGTTGTTGTTGAAGAGAAGCAGCTGCCTGAGGAATGTGCACATGCCCAGCTCCACGGGCAGTTCAGAGATCTGGTTGTTAGAAGCTTCTAACAGCCTCAGCTGACGCAAGCCACCAATGGCGGCTGGTAAGACTGTCAGCTTGTTCGAGGCTATGTACAGCTCCTGCAAAAAGTCATAATGGAACAGTTGTGGCGACAGGGCACGCAAGCCTTGGCCACTAAGATCTAGGTTGTGCCAGTCCTGCCGCCTGTTAGACTTCTTTTCGATGGTCCAGGTCCTCCGGATGTCTTCCGTGTCCCCCTCGACGTTGAGAGAAGAGGTGTTCAATACGGGAGACGGGCCGCCGATTCCTTTATTTTCGCTGGCCTTCAAGCGGGCGTAGTAGTTGGCTTGGTTTTGCTCGACCATGGCAATGTTGGCGGTCTCGGCCTCCTTGTGCAGTCGAAGCTGCTCGGCCCAGTGCTCGTTCATTGGGGCTTGCTGAGCGGCGCGCATAGAAGCGCTGTGGCCGTTTTGCAAACCGCTTTGGAAGGGGCTGGCGTTAGACATGACGCCAGCAGAGTATGCCGAGTGGTGGGCGAGAGCGGACGAGTTGGCATTGTGGGCGGCCTGTTCGTTACCCGGCAAGACTTGATGATGCTGGGGAAGAGCCTGGTGCTGGTGGCTTCCAGACTGCTGGAAGTTGTATAGCATTGGCATACCGCGCCCAGACGGGTTGCCATTCAGACGGGAACCATGGCCCTGTTGATGGTTTTGGTTGTACATGCCGAGGGTAGGAGGCTGGCCGCGAGAGCCGGGATCTGGAGATTTTGTGGGGGACAACGGCTCAGCCAGGAACTGGCCGAGGAGATTGTTCAGGTGGGATTCGGAAGAAGGTGGCGGGAGGGAATTTGCGAGATGATGGGGTAGATATAAAAGGTTTCCAGCCTGCTGCAAATAACGGTAACCATCTGCCATCTAGTTGTCATGGATGGCACCGCCGGCAGAAGGGGCTAAGACAGAAGCCGTTTGCTCGCGTCTGTTAGAATTAAAGCGCTGGCGGTGGTAGGGTTGTCGTCGCGGCTGTGACGTGGAGGTTGCATGGGGTTCAAGTTCCCGTTCTGCTTGCATCGATACGCTGGAAAAGGATGGAGAAAGCGGAGCTGAGAGGGAGGCTCAATGGGACATGAACTGGTCGCGACCGCTGGACGATACGCCTCTCGAAGACTGAAATACGGGTGGAGTTTCAGAGGCCGGGAAAGTAAGTAAATAATTCCGGAAACGATGATCACAAAGAAAAGGGAGTTGGCGGGTGTGAGCAATTTGGTTTGGCCTTTTCTCCCCAGTTTTTGTATTGGTTTAGTATGGCAATCCGAGAGAAGGGGGGGAGGGACTGTCGCTGCTTTAGAAGTTATTTGAGGAGGGGTGGGAGGGCCGGAGATTGTTGTCTAGCTATATAAAAATATCTGCAAGGCCGGAACAGTTAGCACGACTATATCTAACAGTATGACTGAAGGTCGAAGAGAGAAAGGCGAGGGAGAAGAGGGAGAGCAAAGTAAGAGGCTGGTGGGGAAAGATGAGCATTGGTCGGCAGACGAGCCAGGATGACATACCAGGTGTAAAACGCCTTCACGAGCACCATCAATACTGAAAGAATAGTCAATAGATATTGAAGTAGAATGCTGCGGGATGCGAAGTCGATGACATTGTGATGCAGTGGCCATATGTTGAGTTTTGCGACACCTTGTTGTGGCGGACGTCCAGAATGGTGGCCCGTGGTTGGATTAGGTAATGTATACTCACGTGACCTTGAGCATGGCCTGTCTCGGCCTGGAAAATGAGGCAGCAGCAGTTTGTCATGGGAGAGGGGTCGTTTTCCCCTCAGTCGTACTACCTCGTGGACGGTACGTCGTAGACTTGGGAGAGAAAAAAAACAAGCAAGGTGCTTTTACAACGTACGCATTCGTCTTTGGGAGTCGGTCGCTACTTCACTAGCTGACCGTGAGACCAAAGATTGCAGAGATGCCGAAAAGCACAAGATATCGCAAGGTTATTATTCGGCATGGAGTCTGCGAGCTAAGGCAGTCAGTACGCAGCGAGTGTCAGCGGCAGGCGGATTGGCATAGTTTATCTGGGCGCTGATCACTGTTTCTCTGTTTGACGAAAGTCGATGTGCTAAAGTATCTTAAGATAATAATACATAGTTCGCCTACCTATATGTTCACATGATGTGCTAAAATACGAGCAGACGACACGCCAATCAAGCGTTGTAGACCAGCTTGTCGTGTACTTGCACAACGGCCACGGATGTGAAGTTGCCCTCGAACATGGTGCACTCCTCGTATCCTAGGATACAGTCTTCCAAGCATCCAGCAATATGTTGACTGGCCGTCTACATTGGCAGGCACAGTTAACCCCCCCCCTTTATCTGGTTCTATGCGCTCATCTCCGTTCGACTCTCACATCGCTATCTTCATCTGCCTGTCTGTGTGTTCTGCGCCAGCATCCACAGACACTGCCCATTCGTTGCATGCTGCTCTGGTGCGGACGTCGTGCCCCATGCGGAACACGCCACTCGCTTGGGTTTAGGGGGGAAGCGGGGCTCGCTGGTTGGCTGCCTGGCTCTCCCCTCCAAGAAGCAAGGCTGCCACTAAAAAGACCCTAATTTAAGGGGGAAAATTGAGCACGATGGAGCATCTGGGATACATCACAGCCAAGACGCCCCCTACCCAGCGTGGAAACGGTTCAGCTCCACCATATCCTATCTTACACACGTCGTAGTAAGATTCGTGCCTCTTCACGAGTCCCGGCGGCAAAAACATCTTTGGATTTACAACCTCGGGAGAGTCATTGCAACGTCGGCCCACAAAGCCGCTCTTCCCACTAGACACTGCGAGTCACTGTCGTCGGCCGCCCGGGGCTGCCGTTGGTGCTGCCGGTTGCGCTGCCGGTCTGCTGTCTCTGGCAGTAGATCCAGCAGCCGCACTCCGTCTACGAACCTCTTGAGAGATATAAAAAAAGGGGCTTCGGGTACTGCCACACCCGGGGAAGGACCTGGTCTCATCTATAAGCTCTCGCTGCTGCTGCTCGCTACATACTGCCACAACAGCCGAGGTCGCCATCGCTTGCATCTCTAGAGTCACCGCCCATTCGACTTCGTGCCTGACGGCAGGCCAACGGCGGCCGGCTGGTTGGGAGCAAACGCAGCCACTTCCACCATGCGGCTATGCCCCCCGACTCTAGCCTGTACAGCAGCAGCAGCCTCCTCTCGCCAGTTGCCAGCGACCACTCTGTCAGCCGCGCTGGAAGCACCCTTCACACGTCTAGCCTCGCTCCTCGAGACTCAAAGGCCCTAATGTCCAACGAGACACCGTCGAGCGCCGGGGGCGCAGCGTCATCTCAGTCATTACCGACGTCTTATCACGCAAAGCCGTTTGTCATGCGCAATGGTCGAACGTATCTGTCAGACCCCTCTCTCTCCTACCCTCTTCCCGTCGACCTCACCGAGCTGCACCGTCAGTCCCTGCGCACTCTTCTCCTCTTTCAGCTGTTTGGTGGCCCCGTCTGTTCGCCTGCCTTGGCCAACAAACCCCCGACCCGCGTGCTGGAAGTGGGCTGCGGCTCTGGCTTCTGGAGCACCATGTGCAACGAATACTACTCGCGCCAGGGTCACCGCGGCATTTCGTTCTCAGGCATGGACATCGCCCCGGTCGGCCTCGGCGCTAGTAGCGCTGCTGGCAAAAGCCGCTCAAGTTACATGTCATCCTCGTCACGCGGCACTTCAGGCTCTGCTGACGGGAACCCTAGCCCGAGCAAGGATGAAGGTCGCATGAACTGGCGTTTTGTGCAGCACGACATGCGCCGCATGCCATGGCCCTTTGCCAAGGAGGAGTTCGACCTTATCATGGTAAAAGACCTGTCCCTAGCCATGCGCACAGATATGTACCAGCTGGTGATAGACGAGTGCATTCGCCTGCTGCAGCCTGGCGGCACCCTCGAGTTGTGGGACTCGGATCATACCATCCGCATGCTTCGCCCCCACGTGCCCGAGGCGCCGCCTACGTCCACCGATGACGAGGACAGTTACGATGCAGCCACCAGTGCCGGCGCCTATGTCATAACCCCCAACACGCCCCTGTCGGCCCCGTTGAACAACTTCCTGGTCGAATATAACGCGTGGCTGGTCAAGGCGCTCGAGGCACGATCACTGCCATACGTGCCCTGCACCATAGTCGGTGCCATGTTCCTGCAAGAGGCTGATGCCCTGATTGGCGCGGAGTCTCTCCGTCTTGCTGTGCCCTTGTCGGAGCTGAAGTGGGAGCGGGAAGGAGTCGGCGGTGTTGTCACCAAGGACGGCAAGATCTACGTCGAGACGAAGGGGAAGGGCCGGGACGCACATCCGAACCGAAAGACAATCACAGCGGCACAGAGCGCGCTGCGGCGTACTGCTCTCCTGACGGTCGTGCAAATGATTCAAAGCCTCGAGCCTATTCTGCGGGAGGTGAGCGGAAAGAGCCAGGATGAATGGGACGGATGGTCCGGCAAGATGGTGAATGAATTGATGAAAGAGAACGGCACTGCTTGGGGGGAATGTCTTGAGATCGGTGCCTGGTGGGCACAGAAGAGGTAGCAATGTAGCTTCATGAGTTCCATGTCTGATAAGATCCAGCTTTTCTTGGATAAGCTCTCTCGTCTGGCGCCCTTGCTCCCTCTTCCTCTCATTTTTGTTCTTGCCAGGATGTCCCATTTCATTACGTAGTCACCGATACAAATATAACGTCATCCCTCTGCCTTCCCCCCCCCCTCTCTCTGTGCATGTGTGTGACTTGAGTGTGTGTGTGTTAGGGAACATCGTATCTCTTGCGCAGCGTGCGATATCGCTTCAGGTAGTACCTAGGTGCAGTATGTGTGTCAGTAGTTATGCATCTTCGTTCCCCCCCCCTTTGAATCCCTTTTGTTGTAGTCCGCCAACAGCATGCTAATCTTCCTGTCGAGTTCTAGTTGCCAGTAGCATCGTTGGTTGTGGGAGATGTATCTCTATTGCACGAGGGTCTCGCGATCGACTCACAAAGCCTCTATTTCTATTTTAACCAATAAGGGGCCGCCTGTTAGCACAATCGGCAGGTAATGATGAATTACAGCCCAAAGTGTTGGCGTACCTTTCTGTACAAATTGCGCCCGTTCTATACCACGTCGAATAGCCGCTTCCTCCTGTAGGTGAGCATTGGCCAAAAAAGCGGCGTGAAGTCGGTTTCGGAAGTAAGCCTGGCCCAGCGGATAATCCCTGCCAAGGTTGAGCAGCTCTGCAGCATTGTTAGCGGATGCCGCCCAAGACCAGCTCTCTCGGTGTTTCATAAGTCAAGTAATAGCATCCAGATGTTATCTGCAAGCCGTCTACAAGCTCACCTTTATACACGTTAATAACCTCCCTCCGAAGCGCTGGATTGGGTGGCGAACACATGCTGAAACCGGTAATAAATAGAGGAAGAAACAGAGTGTACAGAAAGAGCTGCATGCGGAACCTCTGTCTCGTCACGTAACGTCACGCCTCTCGGCAAGGCTGACAGGCCAAGTTCAGGTCGAGCCGCTTGCCAAGAACGACCCGCTAAAACAGATGGGGGTTTTGAACCCCTCACAAATTTAGTACAAGCACAAGGCGTGCCCATAGTTACTAGTAAGGACTACGGATGCGAAAGCCGCGAATTGACTCCGAAATGGTATAGCTACATTAGTAACTCCTCACACATGCCAGAACCAACAACGGGATTGCAGGACCACACTGAAGGATTTCCAGTCTATCTTTCTTGTCTCGTTTATCTCGCTCGCGCCATGGAAATGTTGGTCCTCCGGCGAGGTGCCTGGGGTGTGAGAGCAAAGTGGCCCGCAAGGGTGAAACCTCGGACAGGCTGCTCTGCCACGGCAGCCCGTCTAGGGCCGAGGTCAACATACTCAACTGGCGGCATTGCTGCGTCAACCGAGCCATCGGCTCCGCCACTCCCACCGGCTCGCTGGTTGTCCGATCTCAGAGCGCGCATCGGGAAATGCATCGTCTTCGGATGCACCCGATCGCAAATCGTTGATGCGGCGGCGGTCCTCCGAGCGCTCGTTAACGAATGGCGGCAGCTGGCTGCTGGCAGTGAAGGCTTCCTCACTGGACATCGGCGAGGACTCGAGGGACAGGAGGTGGCCTGGGGGGAGATGGACTCATTCGTACGAAGATTCCGAGCAATCCCGCAAAGCTAATACAAGGCCACATCTAACCGAAGCACAGGGACATGTCAACAATGTCATGTATAACCGATATGCTGAAACGGCACGAGTGAACTGGGTGCTTCACTTCGCTGTGCGGGTGGACCCGGCACATGGCAACCAATGGGCCGGGCTGATGTCTACACGTTCGGTGGGCTTGATTATGAAGAGCCTCAAAACAGAGTTCAAGTTTGTATGTCTAGCCCCTCATAGAACTGCGAAGGACTCGCGAGGACGATGGATGTAGAGGCCAAGCTAACAGGCCGCACTTTACCCAGCCTATGACTCATCCAGACACCATCTCCGTATATCACAAGCTCAGAGTGCCTCCGGCTGCCGATCCGTTGTCGACATCTTTACTTCTCGACTGTATGGTGCTATCACACCGGCAGAGGAGGATTGCGGCGAGAACATTTGAGGATATCGTGATCTACGATTACAGAGTGGCCAAGAAGACAGAGATGCCCAAGTTCATGCGTAGCGTGTTGGATGATGTGTGGAGGCAGCAGCAGATCGAGATTGTGCGAGCCCGCACACGGATTTGGGAGCTGATTGGGGCGGTTGAGCAGCTGGAGAAGGAGACATGGGACCGACCGTATGCAATCGAGGATGTCGGGGGCGCCACCGGGGACGAAGTGACATCTTAGCCAACTCGCTTAATACCACGTATATGGACCCACGCTTAGAGTACTCGTACTGGTACGCAACAGCTAGGCATTGCACTGTACTGGCACTGTGCGAAATGCACATGCATTGCCCCCGCACGATTATGCTCCCGCATTACGAAGAACTCGGTGTAATCTCGATAGCTCCAGCGCTTCATCGCACGGGACATGAAATTTTAGTGGCTATTACTTAAGAGTTAAATATCTGTGCCCCCAGCCACTAACTTGCAGATTTGACCATTTGTCTTAGTAATAGTCTTATAACGACATTTTACTGCTACGTAAACAGTGTAAATATTTTATCGTACGGCTTCTTCCTGCACTAGCCTTTACGATTATCACCTAGTTTTCCAAACGTTTTTTCCCAATGTAATAATTGCTTTCATCCAAACAACAACATCTCATCACCACTTTGGACCTGTATCGCCTTAGCTGCCGCAAAGACCAAAGTGTGACCTTCTCGCCTTCGCATAGGGAGAGGCTTCAAGACGCCTAGATTGTCATCCTCGCAACACTGGCCGTTCCACCCTAATCGCGAACCGACAACCTGCGAAAGAGACACAGAGCATACCCTTTCTTGCTGTGGTGAATTATTCTACCCCTCCTTTCTTTCTGCTGGCTTGGAAGTCATCTTCTAAGCCGGCCGGTCCTGCATGCCTCGCGCCTCGCCCTCGGCAAAGCGACAGCCGGGAGCAGCGAGCCATCGCAACATCCAGCATGAGAATGGCCTCCTAGGCCCCGGAAGACGACCTGGCAGGCACGCACACCAGCACCAGCACCAGCACCAGCACCAGCACCAGCACAAGGCTCCCTCGGCAGTATCGGCTGACAGCCTTACACGATCGATTCCACCCGACAATACCACATCCACCGATCCCCGCTGTCCTGTACAGTCTCCATCGCAGATGTCCTCCATCGACCCCGAGACTAGCACAGACCTCACCTCGGACATTGATACCATGGCTGCCCCCCAGGAAAGCTATCATAGCGGAGAGTCTGGTGGCACTGGAACTTCACGGCGCCCCAATGGCGACAGGAGGTCATCTTTGGACAACGCATCATCGGTGTCCTCCTCAGATTCCTTCGGCGCCAGTTCAAACCCGGCTATGACTATGGCCGTCACGACTTCTGTCAATAACGCGCCCCCCACCCAGACGCTGTTCGATGAGAGTCACCGCCGAATCGACGTGAATGCGGCAAAGAACGCAAATGTCCATCGAGATACCGGTCCTGTCAAGTTGGCTGTGACCGTCCTGCGTTCCTGCCCTCTCTACGATACGCTTGCCATCCTTATCATTCTGATGCACCTTTCTCCCGTCGCTCTTTCCAGCATTTACATGCTTTTTACCGTGTTGACATTCGTCCCGCCAGTCACCACTAGCTCTGGCCTCAGCATTACAGAGATTTTTGAAGGCTCGTTGGGTACGCCAGCCTTGACGACAGTGGCGTGCATGGATGTCGGGTTCTTGCTGGTCTGGCTGTTTCTCTGGGGACCTCTTCAGCAGCTCATCCTCGACTTTGCTCAAATTGTGATCGCACTGACTCTCGGAGGTGGCGGCGGCAGTGGAAGCTCCCGGCAGGGCTCAGCCAACAATATATTCATGTGTGTTGGCATCGTCTTCTTTTCGCATTTTGGGCACACTCCGGTCTTGCAAAAGCTGGCTCATCTCGGGCCGCTATTTACAGCAAGTCACCCATCTGCTTCAGCAGAAAGTCCAGCCGGCTTCCAGCCGACAGCGAAGCTCTTTGGTCGTCGTGGGGGGGGCGTTTCGTGGCTTCGAAACATCTTTGCCATTCACATACTCACCCAAGGTATCGTTCGTTATATCCGTGAGTGGTATCTTAGGAGAGAAAAGCGCGACGCAATGGCGCAGAATATGGCCGACCCGGAAGCCGGAAAGGCTGTCTTCTCGACAGACGCTCCAGCTGATAGCAGCTTTAGCGTTTCGGAGACGGCTGCCAGCAGCGCCGGGGCCAGCTCTGGTGGTGGCAATAGCAACAATAGCAATAACAACAGCGGCACCGGCAATAATGCCAACGCCAGTATAAACACCAGTAACACCAACGCCACCAACACCACTGGCAACAGCGCAGGAAATAGCACTGGAAACGGCATCGGTAACAACATTGGCACCGGCAGCAACAGCAGCAACAACATCGTCACTGGCAGCAACAACAGCGTTGATGGTACCAACCACAACATGGCTACAACCGTCACACACGCCGACAATAGCAGCAATAACAGTAATAATAGCACTGCGAGTGCCAATGCTGCAACCAGCTCAGCCGTCACAGGTAGCAACTGGCCTAGTGCATCTCTGAGCGCAGGAAATGCCGTCGCAGCTAACCCTGCAACTGCTGCTAGCATCGGGGGTGGCTTTACTCACATAAATAGTGGTATTTTACCCGCCGCAGCAGGGCCCGTCTCGGCTAAGAAAAAGAGGAAGCAGAGCGCGCTGGTCCGCCTGCGTCAGCCTCTCTGGGCAGCCCTAGCGAGCACTAAGATTGTCATGATTAAGGAATATGAGTTGTCTCAAGCAGCATTGGAATCCGCGGGCGCCGAGGCAACAGAAGTCGATAATCTGGGGAATGCACCGTTCTACACGCAGCCCTGCCAGATCTGGATTTGCTACGTCGGTCATGATGAGGTTTGCTTCAGCACCAGCGTATTCCCCGACAGAGTGGGACAGGGCCTTTCAGTACCAAGTTCTTCTTACGTGGATGCTAGCAAGCCGTTCTTTGTACGAATCAATAATGCCACATGGCAGCCGACACGAATCATGGCGATCTCTGATTCGGATGATGATGCAGTGCCGAATTCGACTGGAGATGCGGGGATTGCCCCTCCAGCTGCCGGAACACGTTGGACTGGCGACATTTATGGCCTTACCCCATTGTCCAGCTACGAGTGCGAGTTTGTCAGCACTCACGACGGTGCCATTCTCTTCAGCACAAGTGTCAGGACCGTCCCAGCCCCATCACGGAGCGCTGATGTGGCTGCAGCAAAGTCGGCGCCTCCCAGTCAGCCACGACCGCATGAATCCCCTGCCACGACAATCAAGGCATCCATCGCTGCTCAGGAAGCAAAGCTGCACGACGAAAAAACACGACTAAAGACGTTGAGGAAAGACAACAACCGCCGCGTTAACGCGCTGAAGAAGGAAATTGACCGTCTCACGTCATCCGTGCAGTCCGCTGGTGGCAATGACGAGAAGCTGAAGCAAAAAATCACACAGAATACGGTGCAACAGAAGCAGGCAGAGCAGGCCATCGAAAGCTTGGAAGCGGAGCTCCGGGAAGTCAGCGTCGTGCCTGAAGATCTACTTAGCCGCCACCGAAGTAAGAAAAGTGAGTGGGACCGGGAGAGAGCGCTTTTCGATGGAGCGGCGGCCTCGTTCAAAAGTTTCAAGAGTGCCGTAGATAGTGAGGTTCGCGCACTGGAAGAAGAGCAAGGAAGCCTGCAGGCCAAGAAGAACAAGATTGCGTCTCGCATCTCCAAAGCCGACAGTGATCACGCTCGCATCATGGACGCCAACTCGCAGGGCTTAGATGAAGTGGAGCGGAGAAAGCAGGAGCGCGCATCAATTGAGAGCGACATACTGCAGGCAAGTCGCAACTACACCGACCGCATTGCCGCCATCCAATCCAGCAACGAAGAGAAGGTACTCGCCATCGACGCTATGCATGAGGCGATGCGGTCTTTCTACTCGTCCTTCGACAGCGAGCGCCCCTACGAAGACCGCCATCTGCCAGTCCCGCCCTTACCAGCTGCAACATCTGGCTCCGGTGCTGCCCCAGGCACCTGGCCACCTCACCAGGCAGGCGCTATGTATGCTTTGGGTTCCTTGTGGCCCACGGTCCCAGGTCTGCCGACATCCGGTCAATCTCCAAACGCAGCCAACATTGCCCCAGTGCCCCCCTACATGCAGATGTTGGCGCCTCATGGTAGCGGTTATACCCAGCTGCCCAAGATGCGTGGCCGGTCCTCGTCTATGCTAAGCGATGTTTCTGGTTTCACACAGTCCAGCGTCGCCGAAGAAGACACCATGGCCCCAGTCAACATTTGCTCACCGGAGGCAAATACTTCTAGCTTCACCGCCATCCACTCGATACAAACGCCCCTTGCCACCAATCTGCGCGAACAAAGACTCAGCATGGAAGCCTCCCGGCTCAACTCTGGTTCGGGATCTGGTTCCGGCTCTGGTAGCAGTGATCGTAGCGAGAGCGAAAGTGTTGGCAGTGTCCACGATCCAGCCAGCCCGTTATAGGCGACTAGGAGAGTTATGGGGACGCTGTTGCTTGCTGGTTTTGGTAGGCTTTTTCGTCTGTCAGCCATCTAGTGCTTCCATTGTTTCTTCCTCGCTCTATCACTGGCGATCTAGCCGAGCTGTCAAAAGGCAGATCTGCGGCTCGAATGGCCAACTTGCGTACATTTCATAACACTAAAGAAAGGAAAAAATCACATTTCGTTACGTGCTGTGATATCTTGTGCTTTTGTGGCTTTCTTACGGAGCTTTGTCAATATGTGTAGCCCCCATGTCGTAACCGATTCATCCTGGGAAATTAGCCAACAAGGGCCGAAGAGCGCCAGATAACAACCGATCTCCCAGTTACGAATGCCCCTCACAAATTGACCTACAGCACTATTTCACTGCGCTGCAAGGCTGCACGATAGACTTGCCGAGCGTATATCGTAATCGCTAATATGAGGGACGCGTTTCGGGTTACATAGGGAGCCTGTGTTTTATCGGCAAGCAGACCCACTGTTTCTCCATATCTTAACTGTTCACCAGCGCCAGACAGATCCCAACTTGCCCTGGTTCACTGCCGCTGTAATCGCGGCGTGCCATTTCAGCTACCTCCAAGCAATAATGCCGACCTCCTTTCTAAAGGCTTGAGTCCAAATGGTGGCCAAGCTATTTGGCCTCGTTTCCACCCCGTACGTCGCGACAACTACCCCCCCTTCCCCTTCAAAGCCGGCACAACTCGACACTGTCCTAGGACTTCGAAGTTCGGCATGCCCGGCCTATCTAGCTCTCGATGGGCCTTGAAAGACGGAGGGCGGTCAAGCTCTATGCCAGCCCCTTCCTCTCGCACACCGGCATCGACTAGAGCGAGAACGGACGAGAACAAACCTGTACACTTCGGTCTCCGGCCAGACCATGACGCGTCCGCCGCCGCCGCCGAGCTCTCGCGCTACTCCATGATTGTTCGCCGGATGAAGTGGAAACTCCCGTTTTTAGACTGGGCCTACCGTCAAGCAACTAGCAGTGAGGAAACAGCAGAGGCAGAGATGATGTTCAAGCTGGACTTCTTTGAGTACTACATGTTATGCGAGCGTGCCCTTGTCCACCTGCAAGGCGTCTATGGCATCACCATCTCAAGGAATGCTGGGCTGGTGCCAAGGACGACCGCCGCAGGCAACAGCGAGGGCACTACGAGACATCGCTACCATGCAAATGTGCTAGAAGCCTTAGACCACAAAGGCAACCCTCTCCATGTAGCTCTGGGTGTTGGGGAGGTACGGCAGCAGCTAGCTAGGGCCAAAGAACTTCGTAACCGCTGGAAGAAGGCCGGCGATGAAGGCGGCGACGGCTCCAGTCCGGCGAACGGGGGAGCGGAAGGCAAGAAGCAGGCTCCGCCGCTTGCAGCATATGATCTGTCGGGAATACTGGCGTCGATACATCAAGGGCTGGACCAAGCCTTTGCTATCGCTGACGCCTTTGTCGCGACCGAGATCGCGAGCTCCAGCGGTGGCGGTGCGGACAAAAGTCAGAGTGGCCTTTTGCGTATGGATGAGGTCTTGAATATCACGGAGGAGGAGCGATGGGTATTTATGGCGGAGGCTATGGACTGGGAGGCTGTATAAATACAATTAGAGGCATTCCACATCCCAATATCTCCAACTCGAGCGAAACATATGCACGCACTTGGCCTCAGAAACATCTCTATGGAGTGACAGTCCGCAGCCCGCAGTCCGCAGCCCGGAGCCCGCAGGACCGCCATCGGGAAAGCCATTTGCCCGTGGAAGTGGATCAATATGTTATGTAAGCACGTCAACCTATCGAAACCCATCATCGGCCGTTCACCACCAGCCCTTGATCTGATTTGCGTATGAGCAAAGAGCACTCTTCTTCTCGTCTTGCATTCAATACACTACGGCTCGTGTCCCTACTAGCCAAGGTACGAAGACCTTGGCCAGGCCTGGTAAGGCGCATTATATCGTGCAGAGGTAGACGCGGCCCGAAGAAGGGAAGACAGGAATTAGCCAGCATTGAAGGGAGACGGCCACGAACTGACACCTGCATGACCGGCTGCTGCAGATCTATCGCATCCCATAACGGCCATATGTTTGCCGAAAATCCGACCGTCATTCAAGACGGCCGGCAAGGCTTGAAGCCCCATGGTGCCACGGCACCTGTGCCATTAGTGCTAGTGCACGACGGCGGAGGCACTACATACAGCTATTACCTCCTGGACGAGCTTGGGCGTGTCTTGATAGGCATCGCCAACCCGCGATTTGAGTCTGGCCCGCCATGGAACGGAGGACTGCGCGAGATGGCAGCCCTCTATGTCGATCTAGTGGCATCCTCTGTCAGCTCCGGTCCGGTCATTCTTGGCGGCTGGTCACTAGGCGGAATGCTGGCACTGGAGATGGCTTATGTGATGTCTAAGAGATACCCGGCCGTCCATGTTATGGGCCTGGTGATGATTGATAGCATGTGCCCAGTGCCGCCTCTAGAGGGATGGGGGAAAGCTGAGTCTCGTCTTGTGGAGCGTCACATTGAGTGGTCTACGACCACGAAGGCCAAGACGCGAGCTGCAGTTGAGAGATGCTTCCGCGAGGCGCACAAAATGGCGCGGGAGTGGAAGCCGCCGCCAGAATGGGCGTCTGCGGACAGCTCACGTAGCGAGGCTGCCAACGCGCCGGCAGCCCCTCGGCCCCCACCAGCTGTTCTACTGCGCTCATTGAGCTCAGTGCCGGTATCAGGCGGCGGCATGTTGTTTGTCGATCTTTACCGCCACGAACGCCACTTAGGATGGGACAACTACCGACGGGACATGTTTTGCCGCATCATCGACATCCCTGGCAACCACTACGATGTTTTCAGCATGGACCGCCTTAGCACGATCAGCGACATGATCAGGCTTGCATGCCAGACGATCGAACAAGAGTGCCGACCTTAAATAGCCAACCCTTTGTCGATTAGATGTGTCCTCCAATATTTGGCACTGTTAATTGCCACACCTGTCGCTTAGCGGGGGAGGAATAGAGACTATGCATTTAGCGAGTATGTGAGAAACCGTAGTACACAACATAGAGATCGCGTGTGTGTATGTGTCATACAATATATACAAGATCTTGTACATGAAGCTTGCTGCTATGCTATTTGTTTCACCAGAAATCAGCATGGTAGAAAAGTGAAATACTTTGATGCCGCAGAGCCAGTAGCCATGCAAAGGGAAGCAATCAACGTGCTTTGACAGGTTCCGGGATAGATGTACCGGGAATTTTCAGTGCGTTGTTGCACTTGTGCGGTATGCAATGGGTGTCTACATTGGAGTCGGGCCCAAGCTTACAACCCCGCGAGACTCGCTGTTGGCATTGGCATTGGCATTAAACTTCCGCCTTCGCCTTCTTTGGAACAAGCCCTGTGCCGTACAAGATATCGCTCATATGTGCACGCCTTCGCCTCAAAGCCTACTGTGCATTTATATTGCACTTTTTAGGGCCGTATTAGGGCTAGCATAAGCGTATAGCAATATCTTGCGTACGAAACAGAGACTGGCCTTGGTCCAGGACAGCGTGGACACATCGAACGTCGGTTACTCCGTACGAGCAGCAATTTCACAGCCTCTCGCCTCCAAGCGGAGTCGGTCCGAGGGGCATGTCTGCAGGCCACTAGAGCGGTTGTCGTTAGCAAGATTCTGGGGTATGGAGCAGTGTCTGGCATAGTATGACACAAAGTACGGGGAACAGAGGAGCATAAACTGTCTAGTGCGAGGTCTTTGATTGGACAATTATGATCGAAAGCCTAAACCGTATTGTTAATAGATGTACAAGCAGTACCTGAATTCGAGCGACAGGTATTTACCATCACATGTATCTGCTAATATGCACTAACAAACGTTACAGGCGTTGTCAATTGGGCCCCGGCGAAAAACCCTGCAGGCTGGATCTAGCAATGCCGGCTGGCCCATAATACCACCCACTACAACGAAGAACACCCAATCATACGTCCTCTAGGCTCCTACGTCCCACACATCAATTTCCGCTTACCCAAATCCCGTCCAGGCCGGGGGATTCCCCCATCATCCACAAAAATTGTGCTCATCCCAATGCCCAAGCCTACTTCGTAAATGGGTGGCGCCACTGGCTGTTCCTCGGCTACACCACCGCCCTCCCCTCTCCTTCTTTTCTGCCATCGCGAGATCAGTCGTACAATCCATTTATCTCGCTGGACCTTCTGACGATTAGGATTTTGGTTCCGGCTGTTGCGATTTCGGCTCACAGTCTTCCGTCTACATCCTTTTTCTTTTTCTTTTACTCTCTCCCTATTGTTCTCTCCCTATTCTCTCTATACTTGCGGTTCCTCGGCCGTATTATTTCGACTTGACGGTCGACAGACGACATCAGCATTCGGATGCCAGCCGGTAAATGACGATAGAAAAACAACGCTTCCTGGTATCGTCATTTGTCATTTCGGAGGCTGCGTGACATGATAAGTCGCTTATATGACTGACAACCATTCATCAGCTTCCACCGCCGTATCCGCCTCAGAACAGACGCTGTTTTGTCGCCCTGCTTCCCACCATGTCAACCGCCGTTAAGCGCGCCTGCGACGCCTGCCACCGTCGCAAGGTCAAGTGCGACGGCATAAATCCCTGCCGCAACTGCTCTTCTGCCCAGCTCTCGTGCACCTACAATGCCATTCCTCAGAAGAAGGGGCCAAAGGGCTCCCGCGCAAAGGTCATCAGCGAGCTGCGCGAGACGCAGCGTCAGTCAAGCCTGTCCGCCAAGATCCACAGCCGTATGAACGGCAGCATTCCCCCATCAGCCGCGACGCTCGCCCCAACGCCCGGGCTTCTCACGAACGAGATGGTTAGAGCCTGCGTCGACTTCTTTTTCGCAAACATGTACCCGGCTATGCCCATCCTGAGCCGCCAGCGCCTGGAGCAGGACGCCATGGCCACAGACACCACGTTTGACACATACTGCTTGCTGTCGTCGCTCAGTGCATTCATGATGCTGCAGCCTGGCATGTCCATACCCGGCGCGGATCCTTACGGGCCTGAGGGCATGCCTGGAGCAACCATCGTCACGGCCACTCTGCTCCTAGATGAGACCATCCGCGTGCGCAAGGGCTACGACTACCTACAAAATCCCAATCTATACACGCTTGCCACCAGCTATTTTCTGTTCGGAAGCTACTATGGCTTGGACATGCAGGACAAGGCTTGGCTCTGCCTCCGCGAGGCCACGAGCTTAGTCCATCTCGTCCACATGAACAACGAAGATTCATATCTTGCATGGGACAACGTCGAGGCGTCATGTCGCCGCCGGCTCTACTGGCTACTCTTTGTGGCTGAACGTGCCTATGCACTGCAGCATGGCCGTCCATTGTCGCTCAAAGCGGGCATAAACCCCCCCTCCTCAGCCGATAATCCTAACCTCCCCCTCTCTCACGAACTAGTTGGTTTCTGTCGGCTTGTTGTCATGTTCCGTCCCTTTGATGATTCATTCGTCGACCTCTGGAACAAGACCCGTACCGAGTGCTCGCCCTCTTACATTGCTTCTCTCCGGAAACAGCACTCAGATGTCTTGGCAGCGTTGGCTACTGCGGATCCCCAACTCAGTGACGCCATGCTCAATCAACGGTGGCTCCAGGCTCTCGCCTGGCAGATAAACCTGGCTAATGGCAATGGAACATCTCCCGGGAGTGAGGCCGGAAACTACCAGTATTCAATGGTGGATATGTCCCGCGAGATTGTTCCCATGGCGGCGGCTTTCTCGGCTCGTGACAATACAAGCTTGCTTAGATCTGGATTGGTATGACGCAAATCCCAGCGCTTCTGTGTGGCATCAGCTAATTTTTTTTTCTTGCGCCCTATCTGCTAGATTGAGACCCTCCTCACCATCACGAGCGATCTTACCAACGTTCTCTCCTTGCTTCCCTCGTCGAGTTACCCGTTTGCCAACAGGCCAGACGAGTATATGAAACAACTCTTTAGCATCCTAGCGATGTTGCGTGTTGGCGAGCACCGGTTCACCCCTCTGCTTCTAGCCAAGGTGCACGAGATCCTTCCTCGCCTTGCCAATCCAATGCTTCAAAGCCCCCCCGAAACGTCATGCGAAATGGACATTTTCGATGGGTTTGGCAGCGCAGGAATGGCGCAACCACCTTGTCTAGGCATGGATGAGTATAAGGCCGAGGGATCGGGCTCTGCAGCTACTCCCCTGCGCGACGTGAACTCTCCTTTCACATCACCACCGCCTATTCTGTCGCCAAGCATGGACTTTGCACACGATTTCGTTCCGATGTCCGACATGGTACTGCAACGCCCACTCATCGGCAGCAATCTCCCTCTTTCGCTTGTGGGAGCTGGAGCCAGCAATTCGCTGGCGGCACCGCGGGCACCGGCGCAACTGCAACTTCACCTCTCACCGCAGGTGCAACAACCACAATTGTCACCGCCTCCTCTGCAGCAACAGCAACCGCAACAAACGCAGCAGCAACCTCAACACCAACTTGTCCAGCATCAGAAACATGCCCAATACAGTCAACGGCAGCAACAACAGCAGCTTCAACAGCAACTCCAACAGCAGCGCTCTCCTGTGTCAGTTATGCGGGGTATCAACCAAGGCTTGGGTACAAGCAACACTCAGATGCAACATGCCCTCTTGAATCACAACGTGAATCTGACAGCGAATATTGGTGTGTCTGGTCAACGCGTCGAGCCAGCTGACAACATTGCCAGCGTTTTGGGCAACCAGGCCTTTGGTAGCTCCGTGAGCGGAATGGTCACAGGACTCGACGCTGGCGACCTCAACTCTTGCCATCAAACTCAGCGACACAGCAGTTTCACTGTGTCTTCCCAGCAGTTTAGAGCAGTGGATGAATTTCAGATCCTGCAACGCGCGAACAGTGAAATCGGGTCTCTTGGCAGCTTGGACATAAACAGCCTTCATACTGACATGGACTTTGGTGCCCTGAGATAGTTGCACGGAGACGTGCAATCACTTTGTAACCTTTGGGGGGGGGGTTTAAAAAATGTACGGTATGTGTGCTTGCTTTGCTGATGGTGGCAGACATAGGAAGTAGACTTTGTCAACTTGCCTCGAACTGGTTCTGCCACCAGTTGCTCTACTGATTTTTGTCCATCGGGCGAGCGGGAATTTCATGTTTTTTTTTTCTTAGGAAAGCAAAGATGGGCCGGAAGACAGGACCGAGAGGCGGAACCTGAGGGCGATGATGAGTTTTGGCCGGTCGCGTCTTTCGTGTCTACCTTTTTTTTTATCACTCCCAAGGCGCATTTTGGGTAAAGGCAGGGGCACTTTGAGCTGGACGCTAGGCTTAGGCTTACTGTTGCGGGCCATATTGTTAAAATCTATCTCAGGCTGAGAGATATCTCGACGTTTTATCTATAAATTCTGTCACTTTCCTTATTACTATGTCGTTTTGACCCGTCTCGTGTCGTGGCAGACGGCGGGCTTCGGTATTTCTTGTCGCGGTTTGATCGCTCGGAGTTTCAGGTATCTCAGCTACACAGCTACAATATGTACAAAATATGGAATTGTCCTTGGCCTTGGTTTGTGTCATAAAAAATACATCGTAGGCTGGCCTACTGCATCATCTCCTACGGTTCGCGGCCTGACTTCAGAGGTCCTCGCTTTGCGCGAGAGGAAGGGTACTTCCCTAGCAGTAGACAGAGCACTGTGATTCATCGCTCATTAATTCCCATAACCATAAACGGCTACTTGTGGACACCGCGTGGGGTGCAATATACAGAAATGAAAGTATTGAAGCCCATTCCCCCAACACCTGAATTCCAACCGAGCGTCTCCCAAAAATCAAACTTAGCCTTTCCCACAATCCTCACACCTCACACGTCCTTGACTCGGTCTTTGATCTTCTTGGTTGACCTGGCAGTCCCAATATGTGTGTTGTGCACCTAACTCAGAACAGTTAGTATAAAACTTTCCATCTAACAACCGAATCTCCCCTCGCTATGCATTTATCCTCTTACCTTTGTAGCAAATCGCAAGCTCGTGATCGTTTCCTTGAGGTGGGCCTCCATGGGGCTCACCATGACGAACATGAGGGTTTTTGAGTTGCCACCCAATGAATATTGCAGCATATGTGTGAGCTTTGAGTTCCGGTATGGCACATGAGGTGCTCCCCGGCTGAGAGCTTCAATGACGTCACCCAGGCACGCTAAGCTCTTGTTGATACTCTGGGTCTCCTTCATGCGATCGCCTTCGGCACCACTCTGCTTTAGTCGCTCCGAACCAGCGAGGTCTACAAGGTTCAGCGTGCCTTCACAACGTTCCCCCGTAGCTGTGTTCTCCCCTACCAGCTTCAGAATAAAAACCGAGTGCGATCTAGACGAGCGCTCATTCGCTTTTGTGGCAGCAACCGAGCGATTTTTTTGTGCCAGCTGCAACATGGATTCGACCTTTTCAGCTGAGTCGAGCTGCACAGTCTTGCAGTTCACCACAGTTGTCGACTTGCGAATGTCGTCATGCCGTATATCCAGCCTCTTTTTTCCTTCGGCGTCCTTAACACCTACCGCGCCTGTTGGACCACCAAGAAGATCGTGCAACTCCTCGTTATACACCTCGATAAAACTGCCTTCCATCGTATAGTTCCATGACGCCTCCCTAAGACGGCCGACTTTTCCGTATATCATATGTGTAGCGCGCGGGATCATGCCGTCTTGAGACGACATAGTGTATGTCTTTCCAGACCCAGTCTGGCCGTAGCAAAAGATGCAGACGTTGTACCCGTCGAGGGCACTCTGCACCAGCTGCGATATCTCATTGAAAACTTCGCCGTTCTGTACATCGGGCCCGAAAACACGGTCGAATTCGAAGGGTATTGTTTTCCGGCTAATAACCCCAAGACTGCTTCTCTCTTCTGGCCCCGCTACGGCAACCTGTGAGGAGGAGGATTTTGCGTCCGGATATGTGATGTTTGCTTCTCCCATCTCGGACCTCTCCTCCCTAGGCCGAACGCGGCACATCACACGGATATTGCCTTTGAGCTCCTGATATTTGTTGAATAGTATCCGCCGCTCCGTTTCTTCCTTGACAAGTTTTTGGTGTGCCTCATCGGCCAGCCTCAAAGCTTGCTGCATCCGCGCCTCCATTTCGGAAAACTGGTCGGACTGCTGCTTGCTATCCGATTTCAAGAAGTCCACCTGCGCCTGAAGCGCACGTGTTCTCTCGTCCAACTCCTCCCTCGCCAACGAAGCCTCCGCCATCTGCCCTCGTAGGACGCCCCTCATAGACTTCTCTCGGTCCAAGTCCAGATGTAGCTCATTCAGTTCTGCCTGGGATTTTCGTAGGTTCTCGTCTTTTTCTCGAATCTCTAAACGTAGGTGTTGTTGTTCTATTCCGAGTTTAGCTTTGATGCCGTCCACAGCCTGAGCTGTGCGCTTTGTCTCATCCTCTATTTCAGCTCTGTGCTTCTTCTTTGCATCTTCCAGCTCGTCGATGTATGTCCGTCGTAGTTTTTCGGAACTATCACTCAACTCTCTGCGTAGGTCGTCTAGTTCTCGCTGATGTTGGCGCGTTTGGTCCTCCATCTGATATCTGTGTTCTGTGCGTTCCCTTTCGATCGTCACTGTGGAAAGCTGGATTTGCAGTCTTATCGACTCTAACTCGGCTTGAAGAGCTAGATTCTTCACTTCTAGCTGGTCCCGCTGCCGCTGTAGGTCATTCGCTGCACATCAATATTGTTAGCCATTGCCTCAAACACCCGAGCAGAAAATGTGCTGCTGCTTCCAAAAATATTACCTCTCGTCTGCGCTAGCTCTATCACTTGTTCTTGAGATTTCCGCTCTGCGAGTGTCTGGCTCATCACATCCTTCAAGCCATAGAATTGAGACTCGACTTCCCGAAGGCGTTCGTCGACATCCAAAACTAAGATTTCACCATAGTTAGAATCTTTCGACGTTAACGGACTGTTTGTTTCCCAAAACCTTCCAAAAACATAGTCTCCCCGCTTTGCCACTTCAGTTGGATGAGACCCGGTACCAGGTAGGGCTCTCGTGTTTGCCTCGAAGGTCAAAAGAGTTCTGTAGCATCCCAAAGCCTGAGTGGCTCCAATTTGCAGGGGGGACTGTTTCTATCGACAATGGAGTGGGGGGATGATGTCTGCTTTGCGCCACGATGGTGTAAGGTCGCTTGCTCTTCAGTCCTTTACACCATATTCGGCAACACGCTTGTAGATGCCAAGATTGCTAATTTGTGCCATTGCATCTCCATGATAGCCAAGCTGCAGCCCTCAGATTGCCTTTCAAAAACGCGAGTGCAAGGTACAGCGCCACTCCTTCATGCTGACCCGTATCCAAAGTTCGATTTTTGCAAGAAAGAACAGTGTCACAGTACCATTTTGGGGTCTTTCGCCGTTGGGCCGGGCACGTTGTATGTTGTCCATACTATACTGGTCCAGCGTAGTGGCCGGTCTCGGAAAGGCCCCCTGAAGCCGACGAGCCATCCCGGTAGGTTGAGCTGGCATTGAGTATGTGCCCGCCAGAGACTTTGTTTGCTTCAAGCTCTATCAAGAAATGTCAATTGCCATAGGAGCGTAACAGTCTGTAATTCAAAAATAAAACTTAAAATACAAAGAAAGAAAGCACACAGGTATTGACTTACTTTTGGAGCCAGTGAAGCGATGGATTTGCCTTTTAATGAGGTGGACGGGGCATTGGAAACGGCCGAGCCGACATTGGTGACTGGTCGCTTCACATTATATTCGCCAGTACAGTCTGCAAGCGTTGGCCTTTTTGCCCCCGGCTGTGATTCTATAACAGCGTATAAGCAATAGCCTCATGGTTAAGATAATTCCGCAGGCAAACTAGTGCCCTCCTCCAAAGCTCCAGGTGGAAAGTACAGATGAACTCACGAGGCTCAGAGGCAGTCCGCTTAATACCTGAATGTGCCGGTATTCTCATTGATGATGATTGGGTACGAGAGTTGTGTTGCGATTCAGTCATCTCTTGTAGACAAGAAGTTGCTGTAAGCCTAGGGTGGGGAATTCTTGACTTGCGAGTGTCCTGCAGATATTGTTGTCAATAGCGCGGATAGGGACAGCAGGGAGGTGACTGATCGGGTTGAGCCGAATACTTAGGGAAAACATAGATAGGGTGCAACATACCGCTTGGACTGGGCTATTCATTGTCGAACACGGGGGGAGTCAGAAGGACTCAAAAGAGGCTTTTCGTTCCTGATCAAGATATTGGACAGGTACTGTAGTTATGGAAAGAGGTGCTGCAGGTGTAAAAAGAGCAGAGGCGATGCGCGAGTAGGTTCACGGAAGACAGGACGAATTGCTCGCTCTGGATCGAGTTACATGTGCCAACTGTTCGACCACGGCCATCGCTTCCAAGAAGATCGCATATGCGTGGCAATCTCGAAACTTTCAAATTCTTTAGCTAGGTATTATGGTAAATGTGGCGTTTCCAAACACGAGTTTGTTTACTTGCTGTTGCGGGCGCAACGGTTTCATCAAGCCACGAAAACGCCACATTTTTCAGCCACTAACACCACGCCGAAAAACGTCACATGCTGTTATAATAAGCTTAAATCTAAAATGCTGTACTTTACAAGAGAAAAAGAAATCAGCTCGCTCTCTACCACGACTTCCACCCCTCCCTGACGGCCCTGGGCGTAGGCCGCCCGTTATCATCAAAATGGAGAAATTTTCTCAGTTTCGAGACAAAGGTACATCTGCAGTCGTTGCATGCTGTACAATCCTATGGACAGTATGTGTCTAGTTAAAGTTCTGGGACTCTGACCGCTGTTTTCGTTGCCTCTAGGCTCCGGTGTGTCCCCCTTCATCCCCATTAGGACACCGTTATCTACATTATCCATTATCACGCGGAGTTTGGTGTTCCTTCTACGATTGGTTCCCTTTATTGTCTATGCGGCAACGTACTTTTTACTCCTGCACAATCTTCCTTTTCCGGTAGCTGTGCGTAAGCTTCTGCTTTGGGGTCTCATCGCCATTCCAGGGATCTGGTGGGTGGACCTGCAGATCGATGGTGTCAAACGTGGTCATCTTTCCCAGCAGCCGGTGTCGCGCGTACCTCAACCTGGCTCTGTCATTGCCGCCAGCTTCACATCGCCTGTTGACGCCCTTTATCTCGCCGCTGTCTTCGATCCTATCTTCGCATTATCCTATCCCATGTCGCGCAAAGTCTATCGCATCTCCCTTTTTCAAGCAATAGCACATGCTCTCAGCTCTTCACAGCTACTGCCCTCTCCTAAAAGTGCGACTCCTGGAACGAAAATCACAGATTTACGGACCCTGGTTTCAGACAACCCTAACAGAGTTATTGTTGTTTTCCCCGAATGCGCTACGACAAATGGCAAAGGCGTCCTACCGTTTAGCCCGTCTCTGCTTACAATTCCTGCTTCCGTGAGGATTTTCCCCATCAGTATACGGTATACTCCTGCAGACATCACAACGCCTATTCCCGGAGCCTGGGCAGCCTTCCTTTGGAAGCTTCTCAGCAAGCCAACGCATTGTGTCCGTGTCCGTATCGCAGAGGGCATGGAAAATACTGCGTGCAAAGACAGTAACGGCCTAGCGATTAGCTCAGGAACCGACCGTCGCTCTTCAAGTCAGAGTCGCTATGAAAATGAACTAGCCGATGAGGAGCGTCTCGTATTGGATCGTGTAGCGGAGGCATTGGCGAGGCTGGGACGAAACGCGAGGGTCGGCCTTACTGTACGAGAAAAGGCTACGTTTTTAGAGGCTTGGAAACAACCGAGGAAGCGTTGATACGACATGGAAAAGGAATACCTGCAGTGTTTGTTTCTGTTTACGGACGGTGCGCAAATACATTATTACAGCTCATTGATTGTTCGTCGTCCCGGCTGTGTTAAGCCGTTCTTCCACAGAATACCATAGGTCTTTCTGCACTATCATGACGATTCAAACACAGATTAAAGTATTCTCATATGTATCCACCAAACATCTGGCTAGCCGACGCGGTCAAAAGCATCCGTCACGCACCCCTGGCTAGCATTGCTCACCAATGCAGCATACTTCCTCAGCGTGCCGCTGGTGACGCGGATCGGTGGCGCTTTCCACGCCTTCTGTCTTTGCGCCAATTCTTCCTCCGACACATCAAGGTCCACAACCCTTTCAGCGGCATCGATTAAAATGCGGTCGCCGTCCTTGACAAGGCCAATTGGCCCGCCTTCCATTGCTTCCGGGACAATGTGGCCAATCAGGAAGCCGTGGCTGCCGCCGGAGAAACGGCCGTCTGTAAGCAGGGCGACATCGTTTCCTAGGCCGGCGCCCATAATAGCCGAACTCGGCTTCAGCATTTCTGGCATTCCCGGACCACCCTTCGGCCCCTCGTAGCGAATAATGACGACTGTTTTCTCCCCCTTTTTGATGTCCCCCCGCTCGAGGGCGGTGATAAAGTCGTCCTCCGCATCATAACACTTGGCTGTGCCCTCAAACCGAAGTCCCTCCTTTCCGGTGATCTTCCCAACCGACCCACCAGGAGCAAGCGATCCTCGCAAAATTTGAAGATGGCCCGTTGGCTTGATGGGGTTGCTCAGTGGACGTATGATAGGCTGGTCTTCAGGGAATCCAGGCAATGACGCAATGTTTTCCTTCAAAGTCTTGCCCGTCACGGTTACGCCGTCGCCTTTGATAATACCTTCCTTTACCAAAAACTTGAGAAGAGCAGGTGTTCCACCAATCTTGAACAGGTCCTCAAACACGTACTTTCCAGATGGCTTCAAATCGGCCAAAAATGGGGTGCGGTCTGACACGGCCTGGAAGTCGTCAATAGTAAGCTTCACCCCAACGGAATCGGCAATGGCGATTAGGTGGAGGACCGCGTTCGTGCTGCCGCCAAGGATAGTAACAATAGTCATGGCCTCTTCAAAGGCCTGGCGAGTCATTATGTCCTTTGGGCGAATGTCCTCCTTTAGAAGGTTCCGTATTGCGCTCCCCACACCTTCGCACTCAGCTACTTTACTCGGATGCTCAGCCGGAAAGCTGCTACTACCCGGTAGAGTCATTCCCAAAGTTTCGATTGCACTGGCCATGGTGTTCGCTGTGTACATGCCACCGCATGCTCCACCTCCAGGACAGGCGTGACGAATGATATCGAAGCGTTCTTCTTCAGTGATGCTTCCTGCGATGTATTGGCCATAGGCCTGGAAAGCGCTTACAATGTCAAGCGGCTGGCCGCTCTGGCCACATCCAGGCCGAATGGTTCCACCGTATACCATTATACTGGGGCGATTCACCCGACCCATAGCGATGAGAACACCGGGCATATTTTTGTCGCAGCCAGGAATAGATATGTTTGCGTCATACCACTGGCCGCTCATGACGGTCTCGATGCTGTCCGCAATGATCTCACGGCTTTGAAGGGAGAAACGCATGCCTGTCGTACCCATGCTTATGCCGTCCGAGACACCGATGGTGTTGAAGCGGAAAGGAACGAGGCCGGCTTTGGCTACCGACTGCTTGATGACGTCTGAGAGGCCCATCAAGTGCATATTACATGGGTTCCCCTCATACCAAACCGAGGAGATGCCGACTTGCGCCTTGTTCATGTCGTCCTCGCTCATACCAGTCCCGTATAGCATTGCCTGAGAGGCACCCTGTGATTTAGGTTGCGTGATCTGTGCGGACACCTTGTTGAGTTTCTCGTTTGAATCATTTTGTCTGGCTGCCGTGCTTGACAGCTGCCGGTTGTGTCTGTTAGGCATCGTGGCACCATATTAGCTTGGATCTAGGTTCATTACGATCAGCCAGAATAATGCCGTGCGCATACATACAGAGCTGTCATAGCAGTCCACGATTTTCTGCCCTGGGTCACAACCGCCCTCCGGTTTCCCACCCCGCAGGCCCGGGAGAGCATTGAGGAAAACATGATGAGAGTGTAAACTGAGCTGTATAGAGACCCTTTCGTAAATTTGTCTTCTCCGATGACAATGGGCGGAAGGAGAAAACAACGTTCTTGTTTTTTTTTT
>JRUC01000263.1:0-27527 GCA_000806385.1 Leptographium procerum
CTCCCCCCCCTCCCCTTCACCTTCTCTTCTGCTCTACAGCCGCGGCGTCGTCTTAGTCTCTCTACTTGTTTTTCCATCTATACCCACTTGAACATTCCTAACCGCCTCTATCTCTCGAACTAGGAACCGCCCGGCTGCTTTTACCATTTCATATTTCCTTCTGCCCTCCGCTCTTACCCTTTTTTTCTTTTCTTTTCTCTTCTTTTCTTTTCCTCTTCTCGCCCCTTTGTTCCCAGAGTTGGCAGATTGTCCCTGTCTTGTTATTTTCCTCCTTGCTCTCATACGCCAGTCCCGATCGCCATGCCTCCACAACTGTTGCCGGCTTCTGCCGCCGCATTTGCTCCGAGGGCCTCCTCCGTCAATGTCGTCCTCGGCTCCAAGGTGGAGCCCTGGCTCACTCAGACTCTCAAGCGCATCAACCGGATAAAGCGTCCTCTCAACAGCGTCCCGCAGCACCACCGGTGCCTCACAGAGACCCTCTCATCCGAGAATGCAATCTGGACACTCGCCTCACTGATGGTCACCAAGGCCCCAGAGTCTGAGCTTCGCCAGGATCCTAACCCGCTAGTCGAGGCCGTTTTCAACTACCAGATCATCACAGTCGAGGCCTACATCGTCCATGTCGACATGGTCCTGCGGAACGAGGTTGCGTTTAAGCTGACCCCCGACACCATTGAGGCGCTGATCGAGTATCACAAGGACATTCACTGTGTCGACGCCAAGGCGAAAACCGAGTACTGGTCCAACAAAGAGCAGCAGTGCAAGAAGCTGCACAACGACTTCATCCAGGCCATCAACAAGTACGTTTACCGCACCCATGTGACTGCGCTCGAAGGCCTCGAGGAGGACGGCGCCGGCGAGCTGCTGTGTGGAAAAAGCGAAGAGGTCAAGTCCAACATCCTCAACCTCTTCAAGCCGTTGCTTCCGCCCCCGCCAAAGCCCGTGGACATCTTCCGCCAGCCGCCGCTGCTCCCCAGCAACTCCGCCGCAAACATGAACAACTTCTGGGCGCATCAGTCTCTGAGCGCAGCAGCAAACTCATCTGACATCATGGCCGCCGCCGCTGCTGCCATTGCCGCTACAGCAGCTTCCGTGGTGACAGCAGTACCGGCTCCCGTTGATTCCTGGCGCGTGCTTCCCTCAAGTCCGAATATCGCGGTGACGTCTTGCGACCCTAGCAACGCATCCACTATGTGGGCCTCGATGGGCATGCACGAGCTCCAGCACACGCCCTCTCCGGCCTACAGCCAACCGTACTCCACGGCCGCTCTCTTCTACGGTGGCTCGCCGCTTGTGGCTGCCCCCATGTCACAGCTTCCCCTGCCGAGCATGCTGGCACCACAGTGTGGTGTCAGTGTGGGCTACAATAACTTCGGTGGCTGGGACCGCTATCACGAGTACACGCCTACGATGTGACAACCAGCCGCCGTCACTGGAACAACCACCAACACCGCTGCTTACCCAGGAGCTACGACTGTGGCGCCAGCCACAACTACTCCCTCTTACTACTCTTTGTGAGCAAGAAGCCCACACAAGGCCTCTATAAAATAACGGTCTTGGTTGTTTTTTTACGGAGTTGGTCCAGGGACGGCATTTTTACAAGAGACTGCATCATCGCAGGAGGGGGATTGACTGCACACCTCGACCTATTTCGGATCTGGCATCAGGAAGGCAGCGCCGCCACCGGCAGCATCAATCAAGACGACAGCGAGCATTCAGCATCATCACATACAGGCATATTGGCGTTCAGCATCAAGCGCGAGTTGTTTAATCTGGCACCGATATCATTTCACATTCTGTTTATCATCAATCTGGGAACATAATTTTTTCGGCTTTTGGTCTTTCTACAGCGGGCGAGCGACTTTTTGCATTGTGCTTTTTGCTTTCCATTTTTCATGGATCACAGGGAAGAGAGGCAAGATCCTTCACCAGAACGATCCGCGAGGTCGGTAACACACAGCTCTATCTTTTTTTTCCCAACTTCCCTTTTCATGGCTGGGTCATCGGGCGGGTTTTCTTTTGCATTTTCTCGGCAGGGCGAATATACAGGCGAGCTCGGGTTCTGTTTTGAAAGACAAATGCAGCAATGCTGTCTGGCAAGATTCCAGACGAGACATCCGATCTTTTTTTTTCTTTTCCCTTTTTCATATTTGTCGCTCCTCTTCACCTCTCTTTGCCGTCCGCTTTCTCTTGCCGCAGCACTGGCTTTCATAATTTGAGATACCCCATGCGCAAACTGGTCTGTGGCCACGATGCGCTTCTCGTTCTTCTCAGGCTTCCACTTTTCCTTCTCTTCTTGTCTATATTTCACATCCGATTTTAGCCTCCGGGCACCTTCTGTCATTCACGAAATGAAGTTACGACCTTATCCGACGAATACACCTCACACATTGCCTGCTCAATCCTTCCTTCAGTGGATCGCAGAAGAATCGATTTCTTCTATGAACAGTAAGCAACAAGGCTGTAACAACTCCGAAAGTATCTAAAGGAACTGGTTCCTTCTGGCGTACACGACGACAACAACGGACAAGCGTCATATTCACACCATTTCGTTTATGGGACCCGGGAATATCAACAGAAATGATCAGCGGATATAGGCGGCCTTCGATCTAGACAACTGGTTGTCTATATTTGATTTTTCGGCCTAGCTTCGCAATCTGCTTGAGGATTGCTTTTTTCTCAGATACCCAGGAGACAGTTAGGGCTCGGAGAAAAGGAGGAGTCGAAGCCTGAACACAGCCGGTGACGTCGGCAGATTGGTCACATCGGCATTCGCTATACCTTCTGCCGGAACAGAACGTGACGAGCGAATGGGACCCTATAAACCGGCACAGTCTCCCTGTCATTACCAAGGAGCTTGGTCCTTCGGTGGACAGAACGCCAAATATCAGACTTGTCGGGTGGAGGTCGTCGATGGTTGCCAATGGCAGCAAAGAGACAGAGAGGGAGCTGGCGCATGTAGCTCACCTCGCTACAAACCGCCAAGTCGGTTTCCATGGCTCTGCGAGCATGGAGCCTGGCAAGCCGCCTAGAAATAGAGAAAGACTGGTCAAGGATCAAGCAGCTCGCCGCGCGAGCCGTGAAATCCCTCTTTCATCTAGCGGCGTGCCGTTTTGAGGTGCTGGATTTCTTTTGTCACATACGCATCTCCTTTGTATCTTGTGGAAAGGGCTCTCCTGGCGATTCCCCCCACTCCCCCCTGGCGGGCTCGATGATCTTGGGATAGTAGTCTCTTCTTTGTGAATCCATGGTCATAGTTAATCCAAGCCAAAATATAAAAACTTTCAAAAAATTGAAGTAACTTTGGTCACGTGTGGATACGATGTAGATTCCAACTAGGTAGTGAGATTGCTTATTAGAGATCGGCTTTGTCTCGTTTCAGAATTCGGCTCGCTCTCACTGGGGATGTTAAGAACAAGAAAGGTTAATATCGCCATGACCAGCACAGCCTGATGGGCCGCAGTCAGAGCTGGCTGGCATGTTGGGAAGCACCAAAAAAACATTGCATACATAGCAGGAGACGCGCGCAAGACTCCGTACGAGTTGTGATGCAAGGCCAGGCTCGCTCCTGCCTTGGCCAGCTCATCTCCGGGTGCGACATGCAAATTTGAGAGCGCCGGCAGTGTGCACCAAAATAGGAGAGTGACCATGCCTTGGGGGGCCATCTCAGCTTAGCCGGATCTCACTTTTGACAAAAAAAAAATGGGGGGGGAGTGGGAAGGGAGTGGGACGATTACGTGGAACGACTCCCAAAATAAGAAACACGTGCGATGGTAGTATGCAAGTACGAGTTACTTACATACAATGTACTCGTAGTATCTTACTTGCACGTAAGCAGATTGTGCAATCGGACAGACAACAAGAAAGACCAGGAGAGCGAACGCATCAAAAGATAGCTCAAAGAGTTGATGAGAAGAAGCAGGAGGAAATTCAAAATTGGTGCACTTTCGCAACTTCACCTTATATCCCGTATTACTATGTAGCAAGATTACTTTCCTTCAGCCAGCTCTTTGGCCAACCCTTGCGCAATCCAGTGCGACATGGCCATGGTGGTCACCATGGGATTGGTGCCGCTGGCACTCGGGAACACGCTGGCGTCGGCGATGTAGAGGTCGCGCGTTCCCCAGACGTGGCCGCGCGGGCTCACCACGCTGGCAGCGCCTCCGTCGTCGGCCATGCGGCAGGTGCCCATCTGATGGGCTGACGCAAAGCATGTGGAGGCCTGCCAGCCTCCCCACAGCGGCGACGCGGACAAACCGGCGGCGCGGACGCTGGTGGTCCAAGCCTCAAAGGCTTTGTCGTTGTAAGCGGCAGCATCGCCGGCAACATCTGTCTTGCGGATAAAGGGCTCCACGCCCGCGAGGTAGGCGCGGATTTCGTTGGCCCCCTGGACATAGCATAGGCGGGCCAGGCCGATGACGCCCTCGACAGCGTTCTCGCGGTCGAAGCTCGACGTGTTGTAGTCGACAACGGGCTGTCCGGTGATCGGGTCTGGGAACACGCGGCCGCTGTCGCGGTCGCGAGTCAGGGCGATGAAGCCGTCGAAATGGCGATAGCGAAGGGCAACCAGCTTGAAATCCAGTCCACTGAACCACGGCAGATTCGTCAGGATGGCGTAGGGCTGTTTGATTTTTGCAGCCATGTCAGTACAACAGCTTTGTTTGTGTGCGTTTTTGCATGCCCGAGGGGATGAAGGCTGTCGTCTTCAGTATTGTCTTCAACGTACTATCATGCAGGTCGGCTCCAACCTGGGACCATGGCCGTGACCGTCCATGTCCTGAAAGCTGGTGCAGAGACTGGTGATGATGCCATCTGGTAGGACGCGATGTGGTTAGCTGGGGATTGGTTTTCCGTGTGAATCAAGGGCCCTGGTTTTCTCTTACGGTCCATCGGCTTTGTCTCCTCGTCGAAGAAGGCGCCGACCATGTTGCAAGGATGGAGATGCAGGTTTCTTCCAATCTGGGGGTTCTGCAATAGGTCACGTTACATTGTTAGTAATCAAAACAGTTTGCCTGCATGTATTTTACCGCTCCTCCCTCTCTCTCCCTCTCTCTCTCTCTCGCTGCTTACCGTGAGACCACTTCTGAGGAGCACCATCGGGCTGTTGAGAGTGCCACTGGACACGATCACCTTCTTGGCTTTGATTACGATCCGACTCCGGCGGCGCTGGTTTTCGGGGCCCGTCGGGCTGCCGTTGGCGTCTCGCGAGATCCAGGTGCCCACGATGCCTGTCGCCCTGGGCTGGTTGGCGGATGCCGTCTCCGCTGTCGGGGGAGGGACAGACGCGGGTGAGGTGCTGCCAGTGCCGTCGTCGTCGTCAAAGAGCACGCGGTCGACGCTGAAGCCCTCGATGAACTGCGCGCCTGCGGCGGCGGCGGCCGGCAGCCAGCTCACCGTCGTTCCGCGCTTTCCGCCTGATGCACAGCCCAGGTGGCAGTAGCCGCAGTCGTGCGGCTTGCCGCCGCGGGTGTTCTGCAGCAGCGATGCAGCCTTAAACTGGAGCTTGGCCGCGCCCTCCAGTACGACGCGGCCGCGATGGCAGCGGTCGCGGCCGTCGTCGTCGGTGGCGGCAGCAGCAGCCACTTTCTCATTGACGCCCATAAAGTCGCACACATGGTCCAGGGAAGCGTCGAATTCCGGTGTCTCGAGAAAGGCCATGCCCGGCTGGCCGGCAGCCCATTCGCGGCGCACAATGTCCGGCGTCCGCAGACAGACGGACCAGTTTATGGCACCGCCGCCGCCCCAGCAAGAACCTGCGATCACGGTGAGGTTCGGGTTTGCCGACGCTAGCTGGCCACCGTTCTCGTACATCAGCCGCAAGCCGGTGTTCTGCGGCATCGGGAGCTGCGGCGGCGGGTAGTTGTAGCCCTTGTCGACGACCACCACACGGTGGCCAGCGGCCGCCAGAGTCTGCGCGCACACGGAGCCGCCGCAGCCGGAGCCCACGATGACCACATCAGTTTCGACAACAGCAGGAGGATGAGGAGACGAGGCTGAGGCCGAGGCTGTGTTCATGTTCGGGCCGCCCGCGCCGTCAAACTGCAGGAACTGGAAGTCGTGATAGTCTTGCACAGCCTTCCAATCAACCGGCGCCTCCCGATAGCCGGAGGCCTGGATGAAGAGCGGTGACGTGACCATCCAGGTGGTCTGCGAGAGCGCACAGATCGAGCGAGCTAGCGTGCGCAGGGCCGGGGTCCATGCGTGCTGCCAGCCGCGCAGAATTGCCTCGCGGACCTCGAGGGGCTGCTGGTGGACGGGCGTCCAGTAACCCGTCAGCAGCATAGCACCGACATGACCGCTAAGAACAAGAGACAGATAAGTACATGCGACCCTTTCTGTCTGCTCTTCCTCTCCCATCGGCCTGACTTACGATAGAGAAGTGAGGGCATCGCCCATCTGCTTCCGGCTGCTGGGCGGCAGCGTGGCAAGACTGCGCTTCAGGGCCTCCACGAAAAAGGCATTGTCAGACGGCCGGTCGGCCAGATAAGCTGCCATGAGGGCCGCATTCGGCGGGTCGATCACGGCGGCCTGGACACGGGCCACGGTAGCATCGAATTCATCACGCGGTAGGCATTTCACGTTGTGACGGTCCTGACTTGTCGAAGCATCATCGGCCACAATGGGCGATAGCGCGGCGTCAAGCAGTGCCAGCAAGACGGCCCACTGCGTCTCATTCCACCAATCACCAGTAGGTGCTGGTGCGAGGCTAGGCGGACTAGGACCCGTTACTGAAGTGGCTGCTGCTGCTGCTGCTGCTGCTTTCGCGTGGCGAGGCATGTTTTTTTTCTCTTCTTTCTGACTATTCTTGAGGCTTCGTTCGAGGATTTGACGTTGATGTTGCTGCCAAAAAGGAGAGACAATGGCGATGCTGCGAAAAACAGGCCAAGCCGCCAAAGACCATCTTCCCCGCAGATGACTTCGTACACATGCTCCCTACTCGAACAGTTACCAAATGGCTGGTTCCCCTCTTTCAGCTGCCAACAGCCTGCCCAAGTTGGCCTTCAGCTGTTTACGTGGGCACAGCTGAAACCGCTTTCGTCCATTCTGTCCCTGTCGTACCCAGTGTTTTTGGACAGTCCATCACCACAACGAGCAAATAGCAGTTGCAGTTGCTGCAGCTCGATGCTCTGACTGGAGATGTCTTGCCGTGTCCTGACGTATCATTACAATGAAGAAAAATAGCTATTTTTTGCACTCCACATTAAGAGCCACAAAAAAAATGACAATCGCTATCTCAAAAGTAGAAAGGAAAACCAGACGGCCGCCCAAAGAATACTCAATAAACGGAGCTGGGCAGCGGCACTGGGTGAATGCACTACTGGATGATGCATGGTTGTAAGCAACCACAAGCCAAGCCTCCAAGCCCAAGAGGAGCGATCGAAAAAAGGTAAAGCCTCGGCATTGGAAAATTTTATATATATGCGTTGAGACTCCAAAGAAAAAAAATCCACGAAAAAAAGTGCCAAAAGACTATGTTGGGGGTTCACGTGAACACACTCTAGGTGTGGCTTCCCCATCTGTCCCGGCTTTCTTAGCTTTCGCTCTACCCTGCGCCGTAGCGCATTGCATAACAGCGGGCTGTTTTGTTGGGGAAGGACGGCTGTAGAAGGCGGGGCGACGTGTTGAGAGAATAACCACAACCGCATGGGAGGGGAGCTGTTGCCGTTTTCAACGGCCGACCGGTAGCTCTATTCGTTGCACGGCTCTGTTTCCGTGCCAAGGATGTGTAAGCGATTCGCGCCTTCCGTCACCGTTCCATCTGTGCGTGTGCGAGTAAGATACTAGCAAACGTGTACTACGATTGTGTATGATGGGGCATGATGGGGCATGCGCCTTTTTTCCTTCTCCCTTCATCGATTGTGCCATGGAGGATCCACCCAGAATGACTGCGAATGACGGTCACTGGCTGCATCTCGATCCTTTTCATATTGCTACCTGAAACCGCTGGAAATAGGTGAGGAGAGAAATGTCACATGGACAGACAGACGGAGATGACAAGCGCCTCGAACCCCCCCTGTTTTGGAAATAAAGAAGACTGTAAGTTAACGCCTCTCATTGGCCAATACTGATGGTCCCAACAAAATTATAGATTTATATATACATATGCATGGGCTACAAGAAAGGAAAAAAAAAAGGCTCCACAGCCGGTCGTCCGCTTGGCAAGACGCAGAAGGCGCACAACGAGGACGAGACGACAAGCAAGAGCGTCTGGCTCTACAAGATGCTATGATTGATACGCCCTCGCGAGCAGAACATCCATTTGTTCATGCCGCTAATTGCAAGTCCAAGTCCATCACAGCATGATAAACGTCGATGACGTTCCCTGCCCTATCTGACTGGTCACGCACTGAACAGACATTGGATGGGGAAGAAGTGTTGCCGTAGCCATTTCCGCTACTTCCGAAAGATCGAACGCGCGAGGCCGCGGGAACGCCATCCCGCCCCGGCCTGGTACTTATTCGTATTACGACGTTCGCACAGTGAGAGTTCTGGCTGTCTCGTACTGGAAGCCCATGGCCGCTCATTTTCGAGTTTAATTCCTTTTAATTGCACGACATACGACGCGGCTGCTTCTCATGTGATGTATGACGACCTGCAGCTCTTTGTCTCGCTCTCGTCTTCTAGTCGACTCCTTCCCGGGCCCTCCGTCTTGTGATGCTGCCATCGATCGCGACTGCCCCTGCCATTCCTGCTTTGTACGCCGTCGCCGGGCACTTACCCCGTAGTCCATCTTTACAACGAGTACGTGCATACTAAGATACATAGTACATAGTGAGCTAGATAGCAAGTCGTATGTAGCACCAATTGGTCTCCGCCAGGAAGCCACTATACGCACGCCGGCTGCACGTCCCAACAAGGAAGGCATGCGTTCCCTCCCATCGTTGCTTTCAACCCTTTACGAGCACACACTCCCGTATACTGCCACTACTACCACATAGCCATGTCGTAGCTTATCTCATAGATGGAACCGCGGTTCGCCTCACAGCAGCACCAGATCCACTTCCGAATGGACACTGGGTCAACATCATTCAGGTTTCGGCCCAGCCAGACTTGTCTTCCGGTGGTCGGCCTGCTCTCTAGTGCTATTGGAATACATACATATTGGGACGTCCATTTTTCAACGTCGCCTATCACACGCGCCTCCCCCATCATATTTGCAAGTATCTCTCTCCTTCCTTGCTTTTACTACTTCTTCTCAACCCGGCCTTTTTGTTCGGTTATTTCGTTTTTGTTCTGGCCTGGCTCCTCGGCATCCTCTTCCACTCTCCCCCACAGAACTGACAAAAGCTGACCGATCCCCCCCCGTCTTTCTCGTCTTGCCTGCCCCCTCCTCCCCTGCAGCCTTTCAACCACTTTGAGCTAGCTACGCGAGGTCTCCCCGAAACTTGTCCACATATATCCACCCCAGTACTCTCTCCCGGACGGGGCCTTGCCAGTTTTTTCCTAGAAGTTTTTTTTTATATCTTCTGCCTTTTTTCCGTTTCTTCCATTCTCCCCCGTTTTACTTCCCTTTTCCTTTCTCCCTTACTCTCATCATACCTTCTTCCCAGTCTCGCCCCAAGCTGCTTTCGCAATGGCATCCCCTGCCGTCTTTGCAGAGTTGCCATCCGCTTCTCTCTTTCACTTTCCGCCAAAACTGAGCCCTCCCTTCCTTCCGCCACCACTAGCTGGCTCAACATCTTTTGCCCCGCCCATCACCATCCCCGACAACATCTACCTGGCCGTCCTCGATGCCCGCGTGCCATTGACCATCGCCACTCTCTATGCCGTCACGGCAAAGGCTCTGAACATCTATAACCGCTCCACTGGCCGCCGGCCGTGGGCTATCAGCAAAACGCGCGGATTCTTTGTCTTCGTCGTCCTCCACAATGTCTTCCTGGCAGTCTACTCGGCCTGGACCTTCTTCGGCATGCTGGGTATTTTGCGCCGCAGCTTCGTCAGCCCATTCGCCAGCGCAGTCGACAGCAGCACTGGAAGCATCAGCGCCAGCGGTTGGGCCGGCACTGTCGACGGCTACTGCCGCCTGAATGGCGCCCCCGGTCTCGGCAATGGCCTCTTCTTCAACGAGGCAGCCGGCCAGTGGCAGACTTCATCCTCGCTTGGCGATACCTTTACTGCCCTAGACCGCACACAGCCTGGCCGTATCTGGAACGAGGGCCTGTCTTTCTATGGCTGGATCTTCTACCTCAGCAAGTTCTATGAGGTTCTGGATACCTTTATCATTCTTGCCAAGGGCAAGTTCAGCTCGACCCTCCAGACATATCACCATGCTGGTGCCATGATGTGCATGTGGGCCGGCATGCGCTACATGAGTGCTCCCATCTGGGTGTTTGCGTTTGTCAACTCTGGAATCCATGCTTTGATGGTTAGTAGCCTGCATGTGTATCTTTTTTATCAATTTTTTTTAAACCAATCCACTAACATGAATTTCAGTACACTTACTACACCATCACCGCTTTCTCTATCCGGGTTCCAACATCTATTAAGCGCACCCTAACCACCATGCAAATCACCCAATTCCTTGTCGGCGCTTCATATGCGATGGTGCATTCTTTTGTTTCATACTCTGTTCCCGTGGTTATCCCACCGACAAACGCCGCCACCTCATCGGGATCATTGATGGGAGCTGATGTCGACGGCCATGTGATCGACTCAATCAATTCTACACTGTCAGATGCCACCAACTCTGTCAGGTACGGCCTCAAGACCGTCCCATGCATTCGCACAACCGGAGAGACGTTCGCCATCTGGCTGAATGTACTGTACCTGGCTCCCTTGACCTACCTGTTTGGCAAGTTTTTCGTCACTTCCTACATGCGTCGCAGCAATGCCGAGAGCGCCCGCGTTGCTCGTCTCGGCAAGAAAGAAGATCATGCCACGAGCACTAACGCCCACAACGCGACGATCGCCAATACCATTGCCACGACCGCTAGCGCAGCTGAGGCCCGGATGCGCCGTCGCCTAAGTAATGTGAGCAACCTGGCCGAGAAGGCCGGTTGGGATGCTGCCAAGGGTCTCGAGAAGGAGGTGTACGGAGAGTCGGGCGAGGCAGTCGAGGAAGAAGACGACGACATTGCTCCTCCACGGCTAGATCTGCTTCAGGTGAAGTCGAGGAGCAGGCGCGCAAATTGAAGAGCCACCTTTTTTTACGATACGAAACGCATTTGGATATTGTATGTCGAGACGAAAACCTCACAATTCTGAATTCTGGGGACGAGAGCTTGGCAGGTCTTCACATCGCTTTATCTGCTTAATAACAGATAGAAAAGCAAAGTGGCAGCTTTGCAGACAAGAATCACAGAACATCCCCGGCTGAAAGAGCACAAGTGAGGATCAAGGCGGGAGTTAAGGATGGTACACATCGATCGGATTGGAGTGAACGGGGCGTTCATTTTCAGTATATCCTTCCGGGTTGCGTTTTGCCAATTAGCCAAGAATAATCTATAACGAATAAAAAGAAATATCTCTCTAGTGGAAACAACAGTAACTCTCAGTAATAAGCGTAAATCGGTTCGTAGTATGAACCGTTTCACGATATCGCTGAGTCAGTCAACAAAAGGCAATGCAGCCCTGCGATAGGCTGTAAGATTGTTTAAGTTTGTAAATTGGAGTATAATTCCTATCTGACATAGACAAAGCCCATCCCAGCCTGTCCCCCCTTTTCTGCTTCTTTGACATCCCTTTGCCTTACTGCTCTCTGCCCAAGGTGCATCCCTATCGACATCAGGTCTGAGTCATGAGTTATAACAGAGTGCTGAGAGGTCAATTTAGACGTGAGGAGGATAGTTGACAGAAAGAACAAAGACAGTTGAGATAAATGAAGCCATAAACCGTCAAAACGCCTCCAGCGAAAAAGCAGATATAAACGGAATCAAGCACTTCCGATAGGGGAGTCAAGTAAATCGGTTCGCAGACTTTGTGCCAAACACAACCTCCCGCCAGGGATCCCCTTGACCAAATTCCGCCCACAAAATAGCAAGTCTATCAGTACAAATGAAGAGCGTTGTGCAAGGTCGTTGTCGCAACCACAGCAGCACACGACAAATATCCAGCCTGTGTCCCTCAGCTCATTAAAAAGAGGATCCGGCCGTGTCGTGGACGTTGCCACATGCGCCCTCGCCATCCCTCACCGCCATGTTGCAGTCAACTGCTGAGAGATTATGGCGGTATGTTCTTCTCTGAAATGCAGGCATAGGCAGGTCTTCGGGAATGTGAAAAAAAGAAAACAATGAAAAAATGTCATAAAAACCGGAGTTGGTGCAGTCCAACAATATAGCACGAAAAAATGCCGACATAAACAAATTGAGTAAGGAAATATTTGGTATCATCTGCATGGAGAAACGCACGGGGTTGCATCTTCCACATTCACACTCCTTTTTTAATAGGTCCCAGCCATAAGAAAAAAGGCAAAGCAGCAGGCGACGTAGAGGTCATCAAAACACCTAAGCGGCTTCCTCGGCAGGCTTGCTCTGCTGCTCAGCCTCCTCGGTTGGGGCACTTTGTGCCTTGACGTACTCCTGGTAGACGCCGAGGGCCTCATCAACCTTTGCCTTCAGGGCAGACTCATCCTCGATAAGGTGGACCAGCTCCTGGTTGTCCATCTCCAGCAGCATACCGGTGATCTTGCCGGCCAGCTCGGGCTGGAAGTTCTGGATCTTGGGGAAAATCGCCTCACCCAGAATCTGCTTCTGCTGCTGGACGTTGCCGTTGGTAGCGGTGAGCTGTGCTTGGATCAGCGTAGCCTGGTTTAGTTCCGGGACGGCTGTGGAAGCCGGGGCGTTTTGGCCCTGGATGCCGCGGGCAGCCTGAGAGCTAGTAAAACCTTGGGACTGGCCCCGGCCTGCACCCCGGCCACCGCCGTTCTGCCGAGTAGGGGGGAATCCAGACAAGCCAGGGCCGGCTCCCTGAAGCGCGTTGATTCCGCCAGGGTGGCTGCCCAGAGTGGGAATGGGGCCACGTCCGCCGGCAGGCGAGCCGCCACGGCCTACTGTCTGCTGCACCTGCTGCATGGCGGCAAGGTACTGTGCGTTGTTGGGGCCGAAGGGCACACCAGGAGGGAACTGTCCCGGGATACCGTACACATTCGGCGGGATCTGCTGGGGAGGAATGCCGCCGCGGCCGCCTTGAGGGCCGGCAAAACCGCCCGGAGTGAACTGGCCGGGACGGCCACCCTGGACGCCGGGAAGGCTCAGGCCTCCTTGCGGGAAAGCCATGCCGCGTCCGCCCTGAGGCAGGAATGCCTGCTGCTGGCCACCCTGGTAGTACACCTGGGGCTGGATGTATGTCTGGGGCAAGCCCGCAACAGCAGCGGCCTGCTGCATGCGCAAGGTGTTCCGTGCCTGGATGCTAGCCTCAAGCTGGCTCTTGCGCACTTCCTTCTTCTGAGCGATAGCCACATAAAGAGGCTTGCCGCTGACCATCCGCTGGTTCATTTCAGTGACAGCCTTGGTGGCATCGTCGGGGTTACTGAAGCAGACGAAGCCGAAGCCCTTGCTCTTTCCCAACTTGGGCCGCGCGCCCGCCTGCTTGTCAGCAGAAGCCTCGGCCTCGCCTTCCGCAGCAGTCTCGGTATTGGCCTTCTCCTCCTCCTCCTTGACCTCCTTGACCTCCTCAGTATCCTTGGACTCCTTGGCCTCCTCGTCGGAGTCGGAAGCCGTCTCGCGCATGACCTTAGCGGACGTGATGGGCCCAAACGGAGCGAACAGCTCGCGGAGCTTCTCGTCGTCGACCTCATCATCGAGGTTCTTGATGTACAGGTTGACGCCAACGTATTTGCTAGCCTTCTCTTGACGAGCTGCCTCATAAGACTTGCGGAGTTCCTCCTCCCGCTCGTGTTTCTTCTGAGCGCGGCCAACATACAGCTCCTGACCATGAATCTCGCGGCTATTGAGTTCCTCAACAGCCTTCGCAGCGCTCTCGTGGGTTGTGAAGTTGATAAATCCAAAGCCACGGCTCTTACCCGTCTCCTGGTCGCGAGCAATCGTGGAGGAGGTGACAGCGCCATACTGCTCGAACAGCTTGCGGAACTCATCGTCCGTGACCTCAGGGTTCAAGTTCTTGATGTAGATGTTGGTGAAGTTCGCCTTCATCTCCTCAAACTTGCTCTGACGGTCCTTCTTGGGAATGTGGTGGCCGACGTACACCTTCTTCTCGTTCAGCAGCATGCCATTAACATGCTTGATAGCCTGCTGAGCGGCCTCATCAGTCTCGTAGTGGACGAAACCATATCCCTTGGAGTTTCCGTGCTCGTCCTGAGCAACCTTGCAGCTGAGAATGTTGCCAAAGGCAGCAAAGGTGTCGTGCAGAGCCTTGTTATCGATAGCGGCATCAAGGTTCTTGATGAAAATGTTGCCCTGGCCGGTCTTGCGAAGGGCAGGGTCGCGCTGCGACCACATAATGCGGCATGGGCGGTTCTTGATCAGGGTGTAGTTGAGCTCCTCTAGAGCCTTCTCGCCATCCGCAGTGCTGTTGTAGTTCACATACGCATAGCCAAGAGAGCGACGAGTAACCGCATCACGGCAAACGCGGATCGAGGCAACAGGGCCAATCTGAGAGAAGAGCTCAAAGAGCATGGCCTCGGTGACGGACTCATCGAGCTCGCCAACGTACAGTGAAGCAGAGGCCTGGGGGTGAGCAGCAGCAGAGCTCGGAGTAGGGCCAGCCGTGTCGTTGTCCGCGGACTCGGCCGTCACGCTCGTGTTGATGGTGGGGGCCGCGCCGCCGTTGATGGTGGTGTTGCTGAGATCAGCGGCAAGCTGGTCGACAGCGCTGGAGGTAGTGGAAGCCATTTTATGGGTTATGATGGAGAACTAAACGTCGAGCAGTGATTAGCAAGAGTCAGGCGAAGAATGGGATTATAAAGTAAAAACAGAAGAACGGGCGACAAGAGGGTCAAAATCTGGCCACCAAACAGGATAATTGACGGAACAGGGAGTACTGGCGGGGCAAAAGAGAGGGGAAGAGGGGAGGGTAGAAGGGACGCAGGAGTAAATGCAGGTAGAAGCGCAAGTTGTAGGAAACAAAGGTCGCCACCAGAAGGTGGCGGTTCGTTCACAGGCTTTTTGCTTTCGTGGATGTGGCCGTTGGAAAGACAAAACGTCCGCAACGGGCAGCCTTACCTTTCTGACAAAGAGTGATTAAACGGTTGCAGATATGAGGTCTTGTTGTTTTTCAGCGGCTCCGATTGACTGCTGTCGGCTGACTGCTATCGTTTCTTTCTGAAGAATATCTGGTTTTTGTGAAATTTTCAAGTTTTTTTTTCTCCGTCGTATTGGTGGCACGGAGATGTTTTAGGAAAAGTTTGGATTTTTCAAAGGATTTTCAACTTTTTTTTTATGATTTGTGCAGTGGAAAGGGTGAGGGTTACAAGAACAGAAATCAAGTACGAAGCCCGTACTATCAAGTCGTGTTCTCCTTCGAAGGCTGGCAGTTTGACTGTAGAAGGTTGGTTGAGGAAAAAAGAGGGGGAAAGAATTTCACAAGACGCAGTTTTAGATTATGTCTTTTTCTTGCCTCCAACTTTTTTTTAATGCCAGGGCTTTCCCTTTAGTTAGCGCTCTTTTTTTTTTTCCTCGCGGGGAGGCTTATGTAATGTAGACTACGAGTAGATGGCACCTGGCGTGGGAAGGTGCGGTGTGCAGGAGGACTTTGATTTGTAGAAAGCACAACCTGCAGAATTAAGCGCAAAGGTATTATTCCTTCCTCGATTGCGCGGGATTCTCTCCGTTTTGAAAGGAGCTGTTCGACCTGAAGACGCGCATCAGATGTTCTTTCCCCTTTGGCAAAAGGCAAAGACAGCAAATTGGGAAAGCGTGCATCACTTCATTCTGCTGAAGGGGTGGAATGGCCAGCGGCAGCAACTAAGATACTGAGACAATTCCCGCTCTTATTATGCTAAATAGACTTCTGCAGCAATCTAGCCCAGCTATTAAATATGATAACCATTTACGCCACAGATGACTAAGACTGCGCCACCGTTGAACTTTCTAGAATAAGACAGTTCATTAGGCGGCCATTACCAACGCGGTAAGATAGCGCCCGATGCAGAGCTGCCTGCTAAACAGCCAGTTCAACACCAAACGGCCTGGCTGCTGTCTGCGAATAACCCCTCTCATACCCTGTCGTGAGACAGCATCTGCGGAAGACACGACATAATTGCTAGTTGGTAATACGACACCAGCTCTGCGGCCTGCCTCTGCTTGTTCCACCCCTCGAACGAACCCCCGCTTTCTTTGCGGCTGTCTCCGAAGACGCCGTACTGAAGCCATGTTCCCCACGTTCAACGGAAGCTCACGACGTCCACGAAACGTCAACCTCAGTGGCCAAAAGAATACCAATCCATTTGCCGCCCATGCATTCTCTCCAGCCACCGGATCTGGGGCATCCAAAACCGTTGCCAATGCTCAGGCCGGCCGCCAAAAACGGCAGCAAGAACGAAACGAGCTTAGAGCAGCCCGAACCATACAACGAGTTTGGCGTAGCCACCAAGTCCGACGATCCGTGAAGCTTGAATTCCGGCATTCTCTGAGCGCCTTATATAGCGAGGCAGCTCATCTGCAGCCGGACCAGAGAGCTGCCGACGCATTCCCCTTGCTTCTTGCCAGCTTTTCGAAAGGCGATGACTGCCAGTTGCTCGATAGCTTCGCTGAAGATCTTGCCCAGGCGGACTACAGACCTCTTACATCTGGACAGATTCCCAAGGAAAGGCTTTGGCGCCTTGCTCAGATCCTAATAAATACACTGGCCCAGTAAGAAAGACACGTTTTCGCAAGACTACGACAAGCTACCATAGCCCATTCTTTACTGACACTTTTTTGCCTCTTTTTGAATAGCAAGCCGGTCATAGGCTGTCGACTAGAACTTCTCGTCCGGATCATCCGCATACGGCCCACCGACCTCCTCAATAGCCTTGGCCCCTATTTCAGGATGCTAGTCAAGTTTTGTTCGGAAGGAGGGAAATCAGATGACGAAGTGCACCTGGTCGAAGCCGCCGTTGTGGCTCCCCTAGAACCGAGGAACGATGTACCAGGTAGGAGCTTATCACACATATGATGTCAACTGGTAACTTTGTGTGTGCTGACGAGGTTTGTTCCTTCAGTCCCGTTCCTGAGTCGAGCATATACTGAGTACGCAATGTCCTTCCTGGCCCACCCGCTCGGCTTGCTGGAGCAAAATATTACTCTGTTTGCGCAAGGCATTGATTTCGACGCCTTGTACCGAGCCGTGATAGAAGTGTATTGTGCTTCTCAACAAAAGCAGGATGGCAATGATCCAGAGCGGCTGTTGTGGCTACTTGCGCACCTCGTCGATCTTCAAAAAAATCAAGATGGAGAGACGACGAGCACCCCCCTTTATCTTAGAGCCGTTTACACGCAACTGTCTGCACTTTCGAGCACTATCCGTGCACAGTTGCGTCCGATTACGACTTCTGATAGCAAGCCGCCTCCACTACACGATTATCTGACCTCGAAGATCGGCTCTCTCGCAGACAAAGACGAAGTGTCGTGGCTGCTTGAAAAGTTCACTTCGTATGTTCTTGTACCCGACAATATGCTTCATAATACCCGTATCACGTGCTAATTTGTTAAAGGAGCCAAGCCGATGCTGCGGGACAGGATTATGCCAGCCTCTTAGCTGGATATTCAATAACACTTATCCGCTGCTTCCCACACAAGGCTGACGATATTCGTATGCGTCTGTTCCTGGCAGATTTTCCCGCCACAGCCGGGGTACAGCCGGCCGTTCAGTTCTTTTGGTCAGCCTCGAGCGTAACAAAGCTCTTCGATAGCATCATCTCGTCTCCAAAAAGCACGTTGGATTTCCTGCTCAGAAGGAAATACTTTCCAGCGTCATCGTTGGCTGCGGCAGACGACTCTCCATGGGATCGAGAGTGGCGGACTGTCCTACTATTCCTCGAGCTGTACACATTTGTCATGAGACTCACAGACGACGACGACTTCTTTTCCGGTCTGGACAGCGACTCCGCCTTTGAGAACACTGGTTCGTCTTCGTCGCATATCCGCTCCTCTGCCCTCCGGCTTGATGCTCTGCAGCGGCTGTCTTTGTTTTTGAAAAACTTGGCTTTCACGCTAAACTACAACGCGGGTGAGCTCTTGCAAGGGAGTGGAAACGATGGCAAGTTGTCACATGGAACGGGGCCGGGCCAGCCTGTTCATACCGGGACATATCGTGTTATTGCAGGAGTTGACTTTGGGGCTTTCAAATCTCTCGTCACAACTTCTATACAGATGCTTTATGAGCGGGACTCACGCCGGCAGTTCTTGCCAACTGGACACTGGCTCATGACAACAAATTTTGACATGGACGGCTTCTTGTCAGCTGTCGTCTTGGAGGAACAACGTCAACATGAACTTCAAGAGGCGGGTAGCGATAGCGAAAACGACGATAATTCTGAGGCCGGGGACGAGGACATGGCAGACGACGCTGGGGCTGAACAGGGTCCCTTTACGTTTTCCAACAGGCCCCGCTCTGCGACATCTCGATACGCTCATATGGAAAACATGCGGCATCAACACAAGAAGGCACATCGGGAGCGCGTGCTCGCAGCCATTGGTCCGAAACTGGAGATTTTACGGAACATGCCGTACGCTTTGCCGTTCGAGCTCCGGGTGCGACTTTTCAGGCAGTTTGTATTTTTAGACAAGCAACGCAGGCGACAAGGGCATGTCGACCCCGACCAATGGCGCCTGTTTGTGGCCAATCAGCAATTTGGCGCAATGAATAGGATAGGCCCTCGCGAGGACGTCCTAAGCCGGCACAGCGCCCGAATTAAGCGAAATTCGGTGTACGACACTGCGTATGAGCAGTTTAACGAGCTTGGCGAAGGCTTGAAGGAGCCGATCCAGATCACGTTCCTGGACGAGTACGGGTCGGAGGAGGCCGGTATTGATGGCGGCGGCGTCACCAAAGAGTTTCTTATGAGCGTAACGAAAGAGATCTTCACGACAAAAATTGGCAACGTGATGCAGTTTCAGTCAAATAAGGACGGCGCTCTCTATCCCAACCCAATAGCACTCGATCAAGTCAAGACTTGGTGTGATACCAATGGACTCGGAGGCCAGAATGGTAATATCGCAGCTATGCTGAGCCGGTTTGAATTTACGGGCCGCCTTGTTGGAAAATGCATGTACGAGGGAATCCTCCTCGATGTCGTCTTTGCGGGCTTTTTCCTCTTGAAGTGGTCCTTGTCAACGTCGGAGTCGGCCTACCGGGCGAGCATCAACGACCTGCGGGAGATGGACGAGGAGCTGTACCAAGGCATGCTGCGCTTGAAGAACTACAAGGGCGATGTGTCCGAGCTGGATGTTAATTTCACCCTCGAGGATCAGGTCAGCATGGACGGCATGCCGCTGCACACGGCAACACGGAATCTGATACCAGATGGTGAGAACACCGCGGTGACGAATGAAAATCGGCCGCTGTATATCTCGTACGTCGCGCGCCACCGGCTGGCAGCACAGCCATACCAGGTGACAAGGGCGTTTCTTCGCGGCCTCGAGACAATCATTGACCCGGCGTGGCTGCGCATGTTCAACCAGAACGAGCTTCAGCGGCTCGTGGGCGGCGACTCGTCGGAAATTGACGTGCAAGACCTGCGGCAGAACACAGTCTACGGAGGCGTATACGAAATTGGTGACGACGGCCAAGAGCACCCGTCCGTCAAGCTCTTCTGGGAGGTCATGGAGTCCCTGCCTGACGAGGACAGACGCCTGTTGCTGAAGTTCGTGACGTCGACACCCCGGGCGCCGCTACTTGGTTTCTCGCAGCTCAAGCCTGCCTTTAGCATACGCGACGGGGGACATGATGAGACGCGTCTGCCGAGCGCCAGCACATGTATCAACCTGCTAAAACTGCCCCGGTATTCGAGTTTAGAGACAATGAGAAGTAAGGTGCTCTACGCCGTGCGATCCAACTCCAGATTTGATCTCAGTTAAAGGGTGAAGGACAGCTGAGAGAGCCTCTGACTCGATGAATCAATCAGGCTGGTTCTCCGAAGAGAAGTTTTTTTTGGTTTGTTTTTTTCCGCTGCATTTCTCATCCGAAGACGGGGACATGGAACGAGAATCTTGGGGGCACTGCTCATATTGAATGTAAATATGAATGCATGCTGGACTTCATCATATCAGATAGGTGGCATTTATGTTGGTTTATGCTGGATACCCTATTGTGCCATATCATCCACACATTTTCAAACTAGATTTGTGCCCGTTCAGGGAGAAGACAATTCGGGCTACGTAGGTCGGAGGTCAGATAAGACCAATTATGTAAGATGCTAGTGCCGACGACATTGTCGCAGCCTCCCTGTGGAAGGAACCATCGTGTAGCTGTCGTCCTTTCCTTGCCTGTCTAATCAGTCGATGCTGTGCTGCTAGAAATATTTCGACTCGCCTCTGAAGACACTTGAGTGCATTTTTATCATGTTCTCATACCAGGCGACTGCGGGCTATACAGCAGCCTCTGCCTAGTTCCACCATTAAGTCTTGGCGTCAGGGGTAATGCTCTGCTTACGGAGTACTCCATAAAAGCCCAAAGCTTGGCGAAATGGGGGTCTTGGCCCTAGGCCTCGTATATTCCTTGCAACGGTTTGAGATGGCTCGGATAAGGCGCTGGCACCATTGTGAGACAGCTGTTGTTGTCTACACTCCGTTCTCGAATTTGTTCTCGTCTGGCCTCGTCCTCTACGTCTTCTCTTTTTCCCCTTTAGCTCTCTCATCTTACTGTCGGCATGTCGGCAGGAGCAGCTGAGAAGTGCCAGTCCTTCAAGTAGGCATTGTGGCCTGCAACAGGAAATAATCTTGGCAGAGACTACAGCCCTTTCTGAAGAGAGTTCGGCTTACCATGGCTCCTTTGTTCCTCCTTGGTCGACGTCGCAGCGGCGTGGCTCTCGTACTGCTCTTTCTCCTCTGTGTTCTGCTGCTGCTGCCTGGCCCACGACACCGAGCCAGTCATGCGATTTGGTTTGCGCTTTTCCCGCCTGCGCTGCAGCTGACGCATTCTAGCCGCCCCGTCAGCCCCGTTGGCTTTGACGTCATCCGCTACATCAACCCCTTGATCGGGACCATTAATGGCGGCCACGTCTTTCCAGGGGCCACACTACCCTACGGTGAGCTGCGTGTAACCTACGAAGATTGGGGATTGCTGCAGAGAGACTCACGCCCACAGGCATGGCCAAGGCCGTCGCCGATACAAACAGCAAGGCCGAGAATGCCGCCGGCTTCGTGTCTGACGAGAGCAAAATCATAGGATTTTCTCACATGCATGACTCCGGCACTGGCGGCAGCCCATCTTTGGGCAATTTTCCTCTGTTCGTGCATCCCGGCTGCCCCAAGGACGACTTTTCCCGGTGTGAGTTCCGGTCAATGGCCCGTGGCGTTGCCCGCAAAAACGGCTCAGCACGCGCCAGCCCGGGCTACTTTGCTCTCGAGCTGGAGAACGGGGTTGCTGCGGAGATGACGACAACCCAGCACACTGCCATTTATCGGTTCACCTTCCCAACGGCGGAGGATGGAGCTGCGGAGGTCCGGTCCGGCAACACTATCGTGCCCTACAGTCCGCTGATCCTTGTTGAGCTTACCGACCTCGCCAAGACCAGCAGATCAGGCGGCTTGCAGGTATACGAAGACTCGGGCCGCATTGTCGGCGACGGCTCATTCCGGCCATCCTTTGGCACGGGCAGCTACTCGGCGTATTTTTGTGCAGACTTTCGGGGAGCGCGAATCCGTAGGACGGGTACCTTCAGCTCCAATGGTGCTGTCCAAGAATCTAAGAAGCCTGACGGTAATGACGGACGTCGTGGCTCGTCAGCAGCTGGCGCCTGGATCCAGTTCGAACCGCCCTCAGGCCCTGGTCGCGACGTTTTTGCTCGTGTCGGGGTGTCCTTCCTCTCCGTTGATCAGGCGTGCACCAATGCCGAGTCCGAAATACCAGACTGGGACTTTGACGGTACAATTCTCGCGGCCCAGGACGCCTGGCGCGAGAAGCTAGCACCCGTGTCCGTCGATGCGACAGAAGTATCGGTGGAACTGCAGACAACTTTCTGGTCGGGCCTTTACCGGACGCTGTTGTCACCACAGAACTACACGGGCGAAAACCAAAAATGGAAGTCGAATGAGCCGTACTTTGACTCGTAAGGCCTGTCTAAGAGTCTTTTTTACTTTGCGTATATAGCAACAGCTCACAATCTGCAGGTTTTATTGCATCTGGGACTCTTTTCGGGCACAGCATCCTCTTCTCACCATAATCGATCCTTCAGCCCAGACGCAGATGGTGCGTGCACTGATTGACATTTACCGACACGAAGGTATGGATAGGATCAGCTGCATCAACTGCATCAACTGCACACATACACAAATTGTCTTCTGACAGCACCTAGGAAAACTTCCCGACTGTCGCATGAGTTTCTGCAAAGGCTACACGCAGGGCGGTTCCAATGCCGATGTAGTAATTGCCGATGCCTTTGTCAAGGGGCTCGTCGACGACATCGACTGGGCCACCGCGTACGAAGCTGTCATCTCCGATGCCGAGTTAGAACCAAGCTCCTGGGGGGTAGAAGGCCGCGGCAATCTAGAGAGCTACCACAAGCTGGGCTACATCCCCTGGGACGACAAAGACACCAACGGCACCGGGCCCGTGAGCCGCAGCATATCGCGGCTGGTCGAGTACGCATACGAGGACTTTGCCATATCCCTGCTGTCGGAAGGCCTGGGAGACATCATCGGTAACGAGCGGGCAGCGGCCGATGCGGTCAAGTATCGAGAGCGCGGGATGAACTGGCAGAATCTCTGGAACCCCGGGCAGCGCGATACATTCCTTGACCCCCAGGAAGCAGTGGCGGAAAGCGAGTTTGAGGGCTTCCTGCAGCCGCGACTACTCAACGGCAGCTGGCGCTACCATAGCACGCGGCGCTGCAGCCCGATTTTCGACATGCACCGCTGCTACTACGATACGACCTTTGAGACGTATGAGGGCAGTCCGTGGCTGTATTCCTTCTATGCACCACAAGACATGCGCGCGCTCGTGCGGCTGATGGGCGGTCCGTCCGCATTCGTGCGTCGCCTGGATTATTTCCACGAGTCTGGCATCGCCTATATGGGCAACGAGCAGACGTTTCTGCCCGTCTTCCAGTTCCACTACGCCAGCCGGCCCGGCTTGAGCTCTTACTGGGTGCACCGGTACATTCCGGCTCTGTTTAACGCCAGCGTCAACGGAATCCCTGGAAACGACGACTGTGCCATGGGCGCCTTTTCTGCGTTTGCTTTTATGGGCTTTTTCCCCGTGGCTGGGCAGGACGTCTACCTGTTGACCCCGCCGTTCTTCCCAGAGGTGCGCGTCCGAGCCAAGAACGGCCGCGATGCCGTCTTCCGTGTGCTCAACTTCGACCCAACCTACACGGCCAAGTACATCCAGGGCGCCACCTTGAACGGCGAGCCATACACGCGCAGCTGGATCAACCACGACATATTTCTGAACGGCGGCATACTTGAGCTCACGGTTGGCCCGATAGAAAGTTTGACTTGGGGGGTTGAAGATGAGGACCTTCCTCCAAGCTACTATCCGTGAGGGACGAATGAATTTCTTTGCATGGGAGTAAAGGATTAAAAGTGTATAGATTTTGTGTCCAGAGAAGAGAAACCCGCTTGAAAACTGATACGAAAGCCATCCCGCGCCGAAGGTCAAAAGTAGATTCAAATTTTTTTTAAAACAAGCCTAGGACTCCTCATCCTCAGCATCGTCATCTTCATTGCCCTCGCCATCCTCGCTGTCCTCTGAGTCCGTGTCATTGGCATCGTTTGGGTCCGGCCGAACAATCCGGTTCAGATGTGAAACAAAGCCGGACAGTGCCCTGAGAAGACTGATGACCTTGTCCTGGCCGTCAGCGTCTGTAAAGACGGAGTCTGGTATTTTCTTCCTGGCCGTATAATTGCGCAGCTTGAGCAGCTCAATGTCGCGGTGGTCGGCAATGAAGCCCTGCTCAGTCAGCACAAGAAGTCGCGCGCGTGTGTGTGATTGTGTACATAGTTTGAGAGTCTTGGACTTGCCTTTGGCTTTGTTTTAAGTGCGCTTTCGGCATTGAACCTGAAGAAGGCCTTTATTGCTGCCGACTCGTCGCCGTGCTTAGCCGGGGACAGAAACTCACGACGGAAGGCGTCCGCGTCGCTGTTGTCATCACCACGGCCGCTACCGGTACCGGTACCTGCCAGCAGACGCCGCCAGCGGTGAGATCGCTCGTCGATGCTGGCGCGCAGCAGCTGGACATTTGCGGCGTCGGGACTCCAGAGGCCGCCACCGACGAAACACTTTCCGGGCTCACAGTGGACATAGTAGCAGGCGTAGGGGCCCTTGCGGCCGGTGCGGGACCAGGCGGCCGAGTAGTGCGGCTTGTAGGGGGTGCTGTCCTTGGAGAAGCGGATGTCGCGGTAGATGCGGAAGATGACGTCCCGGGCGGGCAGCTCGGGAATGGTGTCGTCGACCTCGGCGATGAGGCGTTCGGTGAGCGACTCGACAAAGGATTGCCAGTTGCTGAGCGAGCGGCGGTACTCTGCGTCGTTTTCTGTCGGAGGAACCAAAAGGTCAGCCAGGGGCGGCAGTTTAGAGGAAGACTGTGAAAAGACTTTGGAAAATTATAAAGGAGGTGGACGGGAAAATACCTTTTAACCAGGGTCGCCGGTTGTTAGCCTTGAGATCGCGGAGAAATAGCATCGTGTTGGGGTGGACGCGGTTGTCGGCGTATTCAACGCCGTCCAGGCCGCGCAGCTGCTTGTGCGGAGTGAATGTGACCTTGGGCAGAGCATCCTCGTCCGTCTCCGCGTCGTTGTCGTCGTCGTCGTCGTTTCCGTCATCTTTGTGCTTACTATTCCCAGTTCTTCGTCCTTTCTCGCCGTCGCTCTCGTCGTCCTCGCCATCTTCTTCCTCGTCTTCCTCATCTTTATATACATCCTCTTCACTGTCAACCTCTTCCGCCTTCCGACGACCCCAGCTCTTTGTTTCGTTGGCTTTTCGCGCCCGCTTCGAAGGACGGGAGGTGGGTTCAACAATCTCGTCTGAATCGTCATCGTTCTCGAAGTAGTCGCTCTTCTTCCGGGAACTGGTCCGCGTAGACCGCCGTCTCCCCGACGCTTCTGAGTCGCGCTGAGAAGGAGATTTTCGCTTTCTCGGAGGCATTATCACCAGTAATCAGGCGGCTGTGGCAATGACGTGCGCAAATAGATATCTTGTTAGATGGGAACAGCGACGCAAAAGCTGACGCGCCGACTCGCGAAACTAGCCGCTTCTGGCAGGATGCGGCAACGCGGCATCACGTGACTCGGTTTAAAGTACCGTGCCGTTGATGCAGACAGCGATAAGCCTGACATATATGTAACGTGTGACCGCGAACAGGGAGGTGGCATTGGTAAGAGAGGTCGCCCATCTGGCCCAGCTCATTTAAACTTGGCCAATTGAGGAACACAGAGCCCGGTAGTCACCTCTCCTGCAACTCTCATTCACTATTGCAAGTATGACAGCAGATGTTCTAGCACAGCAGTTGGAGGAGGACGGGTTCGTGATTGTGCGGCAGCTGGTCAAGGGTGAGGACCTGAAGACGCTGCAGGAGGCGGCAGCCCGCACGATGGCCAACGCGCGGGTGGGCGACTGGCCGTACGTGCGGACGGTGGGCAAGCAGTTCCCGCCGTGGGAACGCTGGGATCGGGCCGCAGCGGCTAAGGCGGCTGAAGCAGCGAAAGCGGCGAAAGCAGCTGGCAGCAACGGCAACAGTAGCAACACTGGGGGAATATGGGGGGTGCAACACCTGCTGCGGCCGGAGCTCGGGCAGGACGCGGCGGTGTTTGCGCGCAGCTACTTTGCGGCTGGCGGGGTGCTGGACGTGGCCAAGCGGCTGCTGGGGCCGGACTGCAGCGACGACGACCTCGTGATGGAGCTCTACAACATGCTGGTGCGGCCGGACTATAGCGACTACGCGCTGCGCTGGCACCGTGATGACATCCCGCCCGAGGCCACCGACGCCGAGGAGCTGGCCCGCCTCGGCCAGCCGGCCTGGCACGCCCAGTGGAACCTGGCGCTGTGGGACGACGCCAGCCTCATCGTCGTGCCGGGCTCGCACCGCCGGGCGCGCACCGCCACTGAGCGTGCGGCTGATCCCTTTGCTGACCCGCTGCCGGTCGAGCCCGGCGCAGACGAGAGCAAGATAAAGCAGCAGCTGGTCGTGCATCTCGGCCCCGGCGACGCCGTCTTCTACAATAACAACATTCTGCACCGCGGCGTCTACCGGACCGACGTCGAGCGCGCCACGCTGCACGGCTCTGTCGGCCACGTCGGCGGCAGCCGCCAGCGGGCCCGCAACGTGCTGCAGCACGGCGTGGGCGACTGGGTGGACCGCTGCGACTTTAGCGGCCTCACGGTAGAAGAGCGAGCCCGTGCAGAGGGCATGCGGGATCACCTGCTGCGGCTGGGCCGCGCAAGCGGCGACGTTGGTTACTCGCAGCAAGGGTGAGGAGAAGAAGGCAGGGGGGGGAAGAGGGGAGACAAGAAGGAAAAGAAGGCATTACCGGCGGCTGGTCGGCAGTTTATTGTGGCAGCAATGGAACACGAAATGCTATCAAAACAAAGTTGATTCAAATGCGCAAAGGCAAGAAAGCTTTTTGTTACAGAAAGAATGCTTAATGGCTGATTCTGGAGTTTTGGTTTGATCTGTTCTGATCTGATCTGATCTGATTTGTTCTGTTCGCCTCAATTCTGCAAGAGTATAATTACGTTCGCTGTCCCTTCCGGCACAGATTTTCTACGATTTATAAAAGAGCAGTCAATTACAGCAATTCTATCCGGCAATCGTGGCTATTGTAAAACGAGACCGGCACAACCCCTCTTTGTTTAAGGTTTCCGACAGGGGAACCCACTACGTCGCATCACGGATATGTATACTTTCCGTATGGAAAGGAGGGGAAGCGAGGGCTGACCGTCTTTTTCTCATGTCTTGGCAAGATGCCGCACTCACAAGCAAAAAAAATGATAAGAGTTTGCGGATTTCAATTGTTGTACCGGTACTTAACGGCTGGTGGCGTAGGTGCCTTACCCCACAGCGGATGGTAGGCTAACAACGACTGAATTGGGCGCTTTATTAATTATGTACGGGTGGGATACGGAGTACGAGGGGGTCCGTATTAAGCATAGCTTTAAGAAATCGTTGAGGGGGGGATGAGTACCCAGGATAGCCCACCCAGGATAGCCCCCCCTCAGAGAATGAGCTGAAAGTAAATCAAACGGGATGTGGAAAGGAAAATGAAAAAGGCCTGGAAGAGCTCGAAAAAAGATGGAAGAGATAGAAACAAACAAGAGAGAAGAGAGTACAGAGAAGAGAGAAGAGGAAAGACACAAACCGTGTCGAGAAGTACGGCAACCATGCGTCGAGACCCAACAGCCGTGGGGGATTTTGGCACTGTGGCAGTGCACTGTATCTCCGCACTGAGCTCTTCCGCCCACCGGACCCTTTCCCCATCCCCCCCATATCGCTC